>JASFAX010006359.1:0-32321 GCA_030737875.1 Allium sativum
ATTACATCTTTAGATGTAGATCTATGACATACATGATTTATCCAAGTTCACACCTTTAGATTTGGATCCATGACATATGTTGTTTATGCAAGTTGTAACTTTGGCCTATGCATGTTTTAGATGTAGAACATCATTCACATATGCAAGTTCATCCTTATGTTTAGATCTATGTTTTCATTATGTGTACATTGTGATGTTTTCTCTTTATTCCATGAGTTAGACTATTCGAGTCTAACGTATATTTTATGTTAAACGAACAAATGTACAACGTGGGGTAAAGGGGATAATATTAAAAAGATTTAATTGGCATAAATGCCTTAAAAGGCATAAAATATAATTATGGTGAAAATTGGTACGATTTTGCATACCATAAATGGATGGACATAATTGAGTCAATTATGGACATCGTTAAATTTGGAATTGATTGATAATTTGAATAGGGAAAGTAATTCAAATTTGGGGAATGATTAATTAGGAGAAATTAATTGTCTAAGACACGAGGTTAGGCTATTTTGTGGTGTAAGACTGCCCAGACCCGCCCGGCAAATCCAACTGCCACAAATGCCAGTCTAATGTGAGAGGTCTTAGGCATAAATTAAAAACGTAACAATTGTAAAGACACGAGGTTAGGCTCTTTTGTGGTGTAAGACTGCCCGGACCCACCCGGCAAATCCAGCTGCCACAAATGCTAGTCTAATGTGAGAGGTCTTTATGAGGTTACAGTCTTAATGAATTAAGAAACACTTAACCAGATAAACATGTAATGGACATGAGGGGGTTAAGTGGGTGCCTTGGGTGGCATGTGGAATCTAGTGGGTGCCATGGGTGGCATTTGGAAATACGATTAGAAACACTTAACCAAAATTGAAACATGTAATTGAAACATGAATAAGAAGTGGTTAAGCAGGATGTACTAGAGGGGACCAAGCTTAGGTGGATAGCTTGTGTCAAGTGATGGGGGCCCATTTCAACCAGTAACCCATACGTATCTTTGTGGGCTCGACCCAAGTCGAGGACGGGACACGCATACTTGGCTTGACTGTAAGAGGCCAAAACGGGTTAGCGGTGGCAACGCAAGTCCAACGGGTTCATATGCGTGTGTGGACCCGGGATGGTAGGTAAGACGTTGTTGGATCGTGTAGGTATAAGCCGTGCATTGTTGGTTGTATCGGGTTGCAACTTTGGGGAGTGATACACCCCACTGTGGGGCCAGCACGGGTATCTACGAGTTAGGGAGCCGATCCCTTAGGGGTAGTGGGTACACCTAGTGGAGATAGGGGCAGGCGGCACCTATGAAGGCAGCTAGGGGTGCACGAAACTACCAATATCATTATTAAGTTCTGTAGGCGGGATCAACCGTAGGGTGACTAGTGGTAGTGCAGTATACTAGTGGTGGTGCAGTATCTCAATTATCCTATAGTGTTGGTGTAGTTTAGTAATTATCTTACAGTGGGTTAGGTGCGCTTTAACGATATCGTTGTTCATCTTGTTTCCTTATTTACTCTGCCATATTCAATGGTTCATTGTCATTTCCTTATTTTCCAACTTGTGCCTTAGCCTAGTTACTTTGTTAATTATATTGTTAAAATTATCGCACTCGCCGGACTTTATGTCTGACCCCCTTTGTTTCCTCCTCTTTCCTTCCTCCCCCCCCCCCCAGGTGCTCAGGTTAGAACTAGCACCAGTGGAGCTTGATTTTGGACTGCTTTTAGAAGATTGCTTGGATCGCTGGAGTAAAGTTCAGCTTCTCTTTTATTTATAGCTATTTTATGTTGGGGATTATGTCTTTCAGTTTATGTACTTTTGATAGTCAAGATGGATATTATGTACTTTGACTATGGTTTTAATGTTGTAAGCAAACATATGTGTTTTCCGCTGCAATGAAATAAAGTTTTAAATCTTTGAGTACTATTTATATCTGTCTTGTTGTTAAGTTTTTGTTCTATACTTACTTAAAACGCTCCATAGAAGTTAATGCATTCCCTTTGTGAGTGACATTAATGGGCATGGGGTGTTGCAGACTTCATTAGGAGTAGGGAATTAGACAGAGTTTCTTCTTTGAGTCGATGAGGATTGTTAGCTGGAATATTAGGGGTCTAAATGATCCTAAAAAATGTGCTAAGGTTAGGACTTTTTTTTATAGATTATCATATTGATATTGTTTTACTTCAGGAGACTAAAATTGATAGCCTTGATTTTAGTTTTTCTGCTAGGTTAGGTGGGTCCCTTTTCGTAATTGGGCTTGTCTTCCGGCAATTGGTAGTGTCGGGGGGCTTATGATTGGTTGGAAAGATAATCAATATAGACTTGTGCAGGAGTTTCCAAAGTTATATTCTCTGCACATTATTTTACCTTCCCTTATAGATAATTCTACACTAGGCATTTCTAATGTGTATGGCCCTCACACAAAGATTGAGAGGAGACTCTTGTGCGTTGAATGTGTAGATTTTAGAAATCTCGCCCCCACCTTTTGGATTGGGGGGGGGGGGGGGATTTCAATGTCACTAGGTTTTTAGGGGAGAGATCACCTCGGGAAGGTGATTTCTTTGATATGGAGGAATTCAATGATTTCATTTTAGATAATAATTTGATTGAGATTCCTCTCGATAATAGATCGTTCACTTGGTCGAATGTCCGTGATAGTCCTTCTTTTGCTTTATTAGATAGATTTTTTATTAGTTCTGAGGTGGGTGATAGATTTTCGATTTGTAGAGTTAAGGGCTTGCCTTTTTGTATTCTAATCATTGTCCTATCACCCTTTCGTGTGATTCGAATATTTCTATTAGTAGCAGTTTCAAATTTGAGAATATGTGGTCACTTGATCCTAGTTTCACCAACCTTGTTTCTGTCAAGTGGAATTCCTTGTATTATTTTAGTAATGTGTAGAAGGGTAATTCTGCGAAGATTTTTGTTGCGAAGCCAGGTAAGTTGAGATTTTTTTCTTCAAGCGTTGGAATAAGTATATTTTTGGAAGTGTTAGAATTAGGAAAGATAAGATTTTTGTGAGCTATTAGACTTAGATAAGATTAGTGAGTTCAGGATCCTTAATTCCAATGAGAAGGATAAATATTACAACCTTAGACATGATCTCAAGCAGATTTTAGAAAAAGAAGAGATTATGTGGAGGCAATGATCCCGAGTTCAATGGATTAAGGAGGGGGATAATAACACGAAGTTCTTTCATAGTGTGGCAAATAAGAGGAGACGTGATAATTTGATTCATTCTATTGTTATCAATGATATGGAATTGACCTCTCAAAGGGATTTAAATGAAGCTTTCACTAGGTATTATAAGCATATTTTTGGTTCTAGGATTAAGAGAAGGACAAATGTCAGATTGAATGACTTGTATTCTTCTGATACTAAGGTTGAGCTTGTTGATTTAGATAAACCTTCCTCTGAGCAGGAGATTTGGAAGGCTATTTGTGATATGCCTAGTGACAAAGCTCCTGAGCCTGATGGTTTTTCTGTTCTTTTTTACAAGCAGTTTTGGGAGGTTTAAAAGATTGATATTATTAATTTATTTAATGACTTTTATAGTGGTGATTTGCGATTAGGTAGTTTCAACTTTGCCAATGTCATTCTTATTCATAAGAGAGAGGGAGCTAATTCTCTTATGGATTTTAGGCCTATTTCCTTAATCAATGTTTCTATTAAGATTATTTCTAAAGTCCTAGCAAGTAGGCTTACTACCAAGATGAATGATCTTATTGATTGTTCCCAAACTGCCTTTATTAAAGGCAGAAACATTGTGGATGGAGTGGCAGCGGTGCAGGAGTACATTAATGTCTGTTGTAAAATTAATATTTCTTGTGCCATCTTAAAGTTAGACTTTGAGAAGGCGTTTGATTCAATCGATTGGGATTTTATATGCGAATTATGTCTTGCTAGAGGTTTTAGCGTCAGATTGATTAACTGGATCATGCTATTGCTTCTATTTGGTTGCTCCAACATTGTTGTTAATTGGGTCGTGGGCAAGAAGATTCAATCTAAGAGAGGCCTTAGACAAGGTGACCCCCTATCGCCTTTTCTGTTTAATTTAGGGGCTGATGTTTTCTCTAGAATTATTAAGAGAGCTAGGAGATTATGTGTCTTAGATAGTGTTGGTAATGAGGAATTTAATAATGAATTATCTATGCTTCAATTTGCAGATGACACATTATAATTTTCTTCCCACTTGCCTAAGCATATTATTGCTCATAAGTTTACTCTTTACTGTTTTGAGATGTTATCTGGCCTCAGAATCAATTTTGATAAGAGTGTTGTTATGGTCCTTAACGATTTTAACAATGTTGAGGCTTTGGTTGCTAGTACCTTGAACTGTTCTGTTATGTAATTTCCTTTTCATTACTTAGGGTTTAAGATTAGACCTTCGAAGCTTAAGAAGGATGATTGGTTAGTTATTATTGATAAGATCAATAATAGATTATCGAGTTGGAATAATAGATTTCTATCTAGAGCAGGTAGATTAGTTCTTGTTAATTCGGTTTTATCTGCTATTCCTTCTTATTGGATGGCCGTTCATTGTTTTCCTCAATGGGTTATTGAGAAAATTGATAGGATCAGGCATAATTACCTTTGGAATGGAGTCCCTTTTTGTAGAGGTTATAAATGTCTAGTCAGCTGGGAGATATGTTGTAAGTCCAAGAAAGATGGGGGTCTGGGGATCATTAACTTATATAATTTTAATTTTTCCCTGCTAGCCAAATGGTTATGGATATTTAGGTGCCCTGATGTGATGGCTACTTGGAAGATTATTGTTTCCAAATCTTATTATTCTAGAGGAGAATTTATTGTTGGTTCTAGTGTTAGTTGGTTTAATAGGTTATCTTACTTTTGGAAGTCTGTTTTGAATTGTTTTGATTTTTTTTAATTTAGGTTGTAAGGTGACTGTTCATTCAGGAAATCTTACTTTCTTTTGGCATGATGCTTGGATTTCTCGTGTGCCGCTTAAAATTGAATTTAGTGGGCTTTTTAATAATA
This sequence comes from Allium sativum, assembly GCA_030737875.1. NCBI lineage: Eukaryota > Viridiplantae > Streptophyta > Magnoliopsida > Asparagales > Amaryllidaceae > Allium > Allium sativum. The sequence goes on from JASFAX010006359.1 coordinate 4,984, forward strand.
GTAGATTTAAGAATGCTTTAATTATAGATGTTTATAGAGGGGATTTAGATCCTCCATGGGAGTTTTCCTTTGATGATATTTTAGAAGTGGATTTATTAAGGCAATTAGCCTTACTTAAAGCTAAGTTAGCTATGTATCATTTGGATGAGAATGGCGATTCTATTTGTTGGGGTTTAGATAAGAGTTTAGTTTACTCTGTTAATTCTATGTATAATTTTATTAATTTCTCTGGTGTTTCTTTGTGCCCTTTTAAATTTCTTTGGAAATCTAATTCTCCTCCTAAAGCTAAGTTTCTTATGTGGTTGATTATTCATAAGAAGCTTAATACAGTTGAGCTTTTAAAAAGGAAGAATATTATTTTTGATGTTAAGTGTTGTTTTTGTAGTTTTGTGGATGAAGATGTTGATCATTTATTTTTCTCTTGTTTTTTTTACCTTTTTTATTTTTAATATGGTTTTAAGGATTTTTACTTTTGATTGTTTTAATTCTTTTAGTAGCTGCGTTGATTATAGGGATTGTTGTAGATCTGGTTATAATTCTAGACAGAGATATGTGTTGGATTCTCTTGTTACTATCATTAGTTGGTTCATATGGTTGGAGAGGAATCATAGATTTTTTTTTTTTCATTCTATTTTTGTTTCTGCTGATAATTTAATCATTAGAATAGTTAATTTCTATCTGGATTGGATGTCTAATTCGCACTATAGGTTTTTTAGTGAATCGTATTTTGGGTGTTTTTTGATTAAGGTTAGATTTAATTTGAGTTTATTTATTAGAATTAATAGCTGTTTTAGATGTAATAGACCTCGTCTTTGTTGTTAATTTCTTTTTCTTGGTGTTGTCTTTTTTTTTCTTGTTGTTATTTTTGTTTTTCTTTTGCACATATATATATATATATGGATATATGTGTGTATATATATATATATTTGTCTAAATAAATATATATATATATACACACACATATACTCATATATAAATTTGTGTTGATTTCTAATAGTTTGTTTAGTTTCTTTCAGATTTCAGGTGGTTGATTTAGCTGAGGAGCTCTTTGGATAGCTGTCTGGATTGGCGATTGTTATTTGCTTTGGATCTATTTGTGTGTGTGGAGTTAGAGTGTTTTTGGGGTGTTCTGATACCCTTTTTGTTTGTATTTTTCTTGGAGTGTGTATTGGAGTAGATATACTTCAATATCGGGTGGTGGCCTTGCTGGAATTCGATATTAAAGTATAATGGGCGGTGGCCTAGCCGGAGCTCATCTATCTACTTTCCTTTACATTCATATTGTTGTGTCAGTATTGCTTTTGAACTCTTTCGGGTTTGTATTCGGATATTGTATCCTTTTTTGTTTTTATTATATATGTGTGCTCTCTTCTTTTTAGAAGATCACACATTTTTGTTTTGAAAAAAAAGATGTGCTCAAAATGTTATGACCCTATCAACATAAATCCACATAAAATAAAATAAAAAAAAGGAAATAAAATTTAAAAGGAAATAAAATAAAAACAAGAGTTTAGAGATAATACCTATCTTACCATAATCACTGTGAACCAATGAATCTCCAACTCAGAATCTATGGCTAAGGGACTTCAAACAATTCAATAAAATGGAACAACTTGAATATTATCTCTTTTAAGCACAGTTGTTTCTTAGCCTCCATCGGTACCCAAATGTTTATATGATCGAGTGGTCTAACAAAAGTTGTTTTACCACTCTTATCTTCATTTACAAGTTTTGGTACCCAAACCCATTTATATAACAATACATTATTGTCTATTAAAGTACCCTTTGGAACCCGCATTCTTTTAGGCTTATTCAAATTCATCTTGTTACTTTTTGGAATCCAAACATGTTTAAATGAATTGTTTTTAAACGAGTTATTATTTTGTTTACGATTTAAAACCTTTGAAATTATTAGATTTCAAAATTTCAATTCGATCATTTTCAAAGCATTTAAAGAATTTTTAAAATCATTAGGGTTTTGTTTTTCAACTTGATCAAGTCCAAAATCATGTCCCTTTTTATTTTAAACAAAAAATTGGTTTTTTTAACAACATATTCAACAATTTCTCTCCTTTAAAAATTTTAGTCAAAGTTGACTCAAATCGTTGAATTTTAAATTTAAGATCGCTATTTTCTTTCATTAAATTTGAACAACGATTAATAGCGATTTTCCTCTTTTCAGCGTCAGCTTGTTTTAAAACCCAATTTTCGTTTTCAAGTGCTTTGATTTTAGCATTGAACTTAGAAATTTCAATTTCAAACTGTTTTCTCTTTTCAAAATCAAGTTTTTTAGAATCTCTAAGCTTTTCAATCTCCTTCTCAAAATCATGATTTTCGTTCTTCAAATTCACGTTTTCACTTTTAAGTAACTCAAAATCTGTTTTGAATTTCAAAGGATCGTTACTCAAAAATTGACATTTTTCGCATTTTGAAAACGTGAATTCTTAATTTTTCAAGTTTTCTTTCTATACTTTTATTCTCTTGAACTAGTTTTGACCTATCAGATTTCAATTCCTTAACTTTTTGTTCAAGTGAATCAATGGTTTTTGTAAGATCGTGACACATTAAAATTAAATCTTTGTAAGTAAAATTCGATACCTCACTTGAATCCTCTTCACTACCTTCCGAATCAGATTGAGCCATAAGACACAAATTAGCTTCCTCTTCATCACTTTCAAAAACTTCTTCTCCTTTCTCGTCATCCCATGTAGCAGCAAAAGCCTTCTTCTTCCTTTTGAACTTCTTCTTCTTTTCATTTTTAAGCTGTGGGCAATTTGGTTTGATATGTCCGGGTTTCTTGCAATTGTAGCAAAAAACTTCATCGTCTGAACTATCTGAACTTTCGGACTTGTTGGTTTTTGAATACTTCTTTTGTGTCTTGTAATTTCCTTTGGCCCACTTTCTCAAAACCATCGCTAGCTCTTCAGCGGGATCTTCATCATCACTTTCAACAGTATTATTTAGAGCGATCATCTTTTTCTTTGATTCAGAATTCTTTCGTTCTTCTCTTGCTTTTAACTCCATCTCGTAAGTAATCAGATTTACAATCAACTCTTCCATGCTTATTTATTCAGATCTTTTGATTCTTGAATCGCCATCAACTTAACTTCAAAATTCATCGGTAGTACTCAATATTTTTTTGGTCAATTCCACTTCGGTATAAGTTTTGCCATGAGCTTTTGCATTGTAGACTAGTGATGAGAAGTGTCCATACATCTCTTTTATATCTTCGTATTTTTGCATAGAGAAATTTTCATATTCGTTGCTGAGTAGAGCGAGACGAGATTCCTTCACTTGAGATGTTCCTTCGTGCGTGACCTCCAATGTATGCCATATTTCTTGCGCAGTTTCACAATGAGAAATTCGATTAAATTCAGTTTTATCAATAGCACAGATTAATGCATTAATTGCTTTGGAATTAGTTGAAAATAAATTTTTATCATTATCATCCCACCTATCTTTTGATTTAGGAATTTCAACACCATTAACAATAATAGTAGGAGATCTATAACCCGTCTCAATAATATCCCACACATCATAATCGACTGAACTCAAATAAATTTTCATCTTAGATTTCCAATAAGCATAATCAGTTCCATTAAACATGGGTGGCCTAGCTATGGATTGACCCTCAGAAAAAGCGTTATTAGAAAGATTCATGACTCTATAGTTAAAAAAAAATAAAAAATACCTACTCTAATACCACTTGTAGGATCTAAATTAACCCTAGAGGGGGGATGAATAGGGTTTATCATAGATTTTTGCTAAGTAATTAAGTAATAACAACACAGATAATAATCAGAATAAATGTGGAAAATAAGTAACACACAGATATACCCAGCTTCGCAAAACCCTACCTACTGTTGCATTCCCCATGGTTTCTACTAGAAGTTTAAACAATCTCTACACTTACAATCCCCTATAAACTCGCGACACTCGCTACCAACTGTTCTTAACCCTACGTTCAAAACCCTGACTGGTTTCCATCCCCGAAACCAGATTTCCCCGAATTACAAATCCCGTAATTCATCTTCCTAGTTTTAGAGACAAACTAGAAAAGTCTAAACTCGATTACAAATTGAAATGAATAAACAAACAAAAAAAACTTAAAAACAAATATAAAAACCCTAGTTTTAATATATTTAAAAATACTTTAAGTCTTTGTCTCCTTTAATTAACTTGGCCGACCACTTTGTTATTCGGTTCAACCCATTCTCTTTTCCTTTGAGATTTGAAAATGGCGGCAGCTTCTCAAACTAGAGTTTTCATATAAATTCCCAAATTGATTGTAATTGTTTGAGTTGTTGAATGATGTAATCTTGGATGAGCTTCACGTGATGTTGTTCTCTGATGCTTCGATTTTGGGATTTGTAATGTCCCGCAGTTTTATCGGTTTATATTTGAATATTTAAATTTGTTTAAATGTTGAATTCGTAATATAAGTGGATTTATATTAATTAAAACGAAGTTGAATGTATAAAAATATATATTAAATATAATCGAGCACGTAATATCGCGGCAGTTCGTAATTTAACGTTCTGAACTTCAACTGAGTACACAGGACTCGTTATAAACTGGATTTCTTCGAAACAAGAAACGTTGGAATCTGTTGAACTGTATTTTTCTAATGGAAGTGGAAAAAAAAAATAAGATTTCGCGTTATAGATTGTGAATTATATCCAAATCAAATTTTCAAATAGTCGCTGTAAAATCGTTTATCGACCATAACGGTTTATTCGATATAACTTGATACCGGTTGCAAATCTGGACAAGGATCTTTTGAGGCGTAGTAATAATTTAATTTTTAGACTTTTACTACAATTTTTAATTAATCAAATACGCAACTTTTAATTTGGAGTATTTTGCACCCTATATGGATATTTCGGGGTTTCACAATATAAGTTAAACTACCGATATTATTATATTTATAGGATCGTAGCACCTCGCTGGACACGATCGCATTTGTATTTTTGTCTATAGCAGTCTATAACTAAGTGGAATTCTATAGAACGAGTACCACGTAAACAACTACTTCTCAAAACAAGTGTAAACTGATGTACATTTGAAACATCCAAGAACTATGTTCACAGCTATTTGAAAGGTAAGCCTCCCTAAATTCTAAAACATAAAATATATATAGTACGAATGTATGGTTCGCCACTAAGATTTACCAAGCCTAGTAGTATACTAGCGGTGTACAGACTTGATTTTTTTCATGTCCCAACTTTTACTGGACATTTCCATACATCTTTTCAGACGTATAAAAGAAATGATACAACCACATTTTTCTTCCCTAGGAACTGACGCAGACTACACGATAGAAGACAGTAGCCCAACCCTTTTGCTTGCATTGGCGAACAACGTTCAAAGCCTATCCATGCTGCTATCTTGCCTACACCGTGTATTTTCATATCATTAAGCTTCATGCTTAGATAGCTACCCTATAAGGGACATTAAAAGATTGATATGAGCTACACCTACCCTTGCGAAAGTCTACAAGCTTTATATATATAAAAATTTCCATTTCTTGGCAACCAAGGGTATCGTACGGCCTTCTTTCAAACCCTACTTCACCTGTCTGGTATGAATTCACTAGCCTGTCTTCTTAAAGTAAATACTCTGCTTGTATCTTCAAATCACACATATAGTCCAAGTCCTTTTTCACATGTCTGCTACCTTCCTACCCTATCAGCCTACCTCCTATTCCTTGCGTATAAAGTAATATGTCCGTGTGCGCCAAGTAATTGACCCTATAAATAAACACACCAGCTTCATTCTTTGCTTCAACGAAATATAAGCTAAGTAATGGCTTCAACAGATATATATATATATATATATATATATATATATACAGTAGGCTTCCATTCTCAAATAAAATATGATGAGTACTCAAACTAATTCCTTTTCTTCTCGGACCCTTTTCCACTCCTCTTATATTTATTAATACTTGCGAAAATAATGGTAGCTGCGAACTAAAGTATGGTCTCACTCATTTAAATTCACGTTTTAGAGAATGGATGGTACGGTGGGATGTATGTGCGAGTATGGATAGCATGGGGAGGCACATGTTGCCAGAAGTTGGTGTACATCATGAAGTTGTGGTGTTCTTGTCGCATGAAGCTGGGGCACGTGAACTGGAAAGGTGAAAACATGGACAGTAAAATCATGCCTGAAGCGCACCATCCATGTAGGTCGACGAGCTGATGAATCGCGTGATAAGGCTGAAGTTTTGTCGAGGTGAGAGTCTTAAGTGGTGGAGTTTGAGTGAGAAGGGACACACGCCTTCGTGATGCATGCTGTGGATCCGTATTAAAAGAGGAAAGTATGGGAGTTGAGCTAAGCTGAGGAAAAACGTGTTCATTTAATAGCAGCATCATGAGAAGCTAGAAGGCATGTAGATGGGAGAATCACGACGTTGGGTGCACTATGTTGAGCGGGGGAATCAGTTCACGGTCATTGGAGTATGGTTCACAAAATAAAAACGAGGAGGAGGTCAGTTTTACGTGTAAACTAGAGGCGTGAATATATGGATATTACTGTTTTGAAGTAAGGTATGTTGAATCGGGTAGTCCGGTGCAGCGACGAGGGAGGAAGATGTTGTGAAGAGGGGATTAACATGTACAGGCGGAGGAAAATAGTTGGTTTCGAACTGTATATTTGATGGAAAAGAAGAACAGAGAAGCGGGTTCGTATATTGTTTACATACGGCGTGGGTTTGTAGTGTATAAAGAAGTAGGTTGCCAAAAATCATAAGTAAAAGGGGTATTAATACGTGCAGCACTAAGACAGTGGTGAGGGATGGAAGTGTGGTGCGAGCACGTTACGGTGAGGTATGGGTTTGGCGTTGGGTTCAAATAAGAAAGGATGGATGCTGAAGGAAGCAAAAAAAATATGGAGAGGGAATCACCTGAAGCTAAAGAATAGGGGTAAGGACCTGTAGCTTGTTTATATGGAGGAGGGGTTGTCTCTATTTTTGTATGGGAGGAGTGCGCCTGGAAGAAAGAAAAAATGCGGATGTTTTATTATGATCAGAGAAGGAGGAGATTAATATGTGGAGTGAGGACGCATGGAAAGTGGACGATGGCTTCAGTTGCTCATGTGTATTGATGACGAAGTACAGACTATGAGTATGGGAAAGAACATGGTCTAGCCTAGGCAGTAAATGAACAGTGAAGTTACACATGGGGGAAAGTTTTGGTGGAAAAACGTTTGTGGATGCAGTGAACTGAACAGGTTTGGAGTTTAAGAGCATGTGTGACAAAGTATGATGATGAACGACGGATTATTATATTGATCCGGACTTTGTGAAGAGGAAAACGCAACTTGATGTTGGAAGTTTTGGTTGGATCAACAAGGGCGGTTGAAGCACAGGACATGTGAAAAGGGCCGACGCCGACTTCGAAATAGGTTCATAGTAATGGAAAGCACGGGAAGGAGACGTAAGGAATTGAGCGCCGTTAAACTCGTATGGATTCGGGCTATGTACCGGAACTAATATGGAACAATTTAGAGATCATTTTAGATTTACACTAAGTAGAACGTCTGGTCAAATTAACTGCGCAAATCGTTATTTAACGGTTAACGCGTCAAGATGAGTAAATTCACTAACTCTGATCTATTTTAAAATTTTATTTTAAATACTGGTTGAATGTTGTGTGATTGCCAATAGGTGAATTACAGTTAAATTGGTTAAAATAGATATGTATCGTTGCATTTGTACACATCACCCGTTGAATACTGATTCCATCGATTGTAATATTCCATAGTATGGAATCATTGATAATTGTTTGACTAACATTTGTGGATGCGGAAACCGGTTGGAGGAATCCAAACGGATTCCTCAATATTTATATGTACTGTTTGTTTGTTTTGTATATGCACTGTTTGAACCGTGTTGAATGAAAATTTAACATTTGTTTTGATTTAATAAATAAATGATATCGATTTAGAAAGTGGCAACAGTCGACCATAAACACATCGTTTTGTAAGAAGTTGATTGGCCGTCGGGTAAATCAACGAAGTTGATAAAAAAAATAGATTTTTATAACTAAAGCGAAGCTTTGAACTGTAATAGAAATTCTATTATAAACTGGTACTTTATAGTTCATATTAGTTAATTATTCTTAATTAAATAATTGTTTCTTAAGTGGACCTCATTTAAAATGTTATCGAATTAGAGATGTCAAGATTTTTGTAACAGAAAGAGATGTCAAAATTTTTGTAATAGAAAGAAATGGCAAGATTTTTGTTACAGAAAGAGATGTCAAGATTTTTGTAATGGAAAGAGATGTCAAGATTTTTGTAACGGAAAGAGATGTCGAGATTGGTTATAAAGGAGAATATTACATCGTATGACAAGTTTTGAACTGTAACGATAAATTAACGCTGTTAACCAAACTTAAGCGTGATTTTTATATACAGCACTTCCTAGGAAATGAAAACAGGATTTGAGAAATACCTAATAAGATATGGGAATTTGAATAATAAAAATGAATGCGTCTGTGATGGTATGATGTTTAGTTATACATTAGAATGGATGTTTGTTTTACTTCGATAGTTAAATAACCGACTATCAAAGTGTTTTGACCATCGTTGTCGATACGGAGAGACCGGTTGGATTTATTATCCAAAAACCACTCCGTATAGGCATAAGCACTGCGAACTTGATTATGTTGAAGAAAATCGAAGACGGAGTGAAATGCAAGGGTCTTCATGTTCCAAAATGGCGTTTTCTGTTTGTCCAGTCCCAGGACAACTTGTATGGACGAATGTCTGACAGAGTATTCCTAATGGTCACATAAGACGATCTTTTCAAGGTATTACGCCTGGTGGTGGAGAAATTCGTTTCTCTTAGCTTTTATACCCGTAATATTTTTAGGAAGATCAACTAGTGATTTGATGGGTTTGACGATGTGGCATTCAAAGTGTATGGTGGCCAGATGTTCTAAAAGATAGACGTAGTCTCAAGCTTCACAACCGGGAAATGACAAAAATCAGGTAGGCAGCATGGCTATGTGGGTTGCTCCCAATAGAGTGTATAATCACCTATCTAGAGAAATTCCTTTTGTTTCTTACTCTATCGATTCTGCCCATTCAAGAATGGTGCTTTGAGCCCAACCGTTGGTGATATACATTCGATACACTCAAGCGAAATGAGTGGTCGGTCATGTGTGGGCCGGGTTGCAAGACGTTCTTGTTGAACCCAGTGTATTCCCCTCTAGAGATACACTATCGGCAGGTGGTCCCATACCTTGTCATAGTTGGAATACAATCTCCAATAAGCGCCCTGCGGTTTTCGATTATATACTATGTATGTAGAGCATCAGATGCAAGCTTTCTGCTATTTGGTTATTTACTTGATTAGACCTTATTATAATATCACAAGATTTAATATCAAAGTGTTTTGGGTTATAGTAAGGTAAAAACCGTCCATGTTTATGTGTGGGCTGGTCTTACTATTATCTTTTTGGTTTCAAAAGGATTTTCGAAGTTAAACCGTATGGTTGGAATTTACTCACACCAGTCCCATGACTGACCCAGAGTTTATTTTGTTTGTTTTCCCTAAACTCTTGGGTGCCCAAATTTGTATGGGCAGTCAAGTGTTTCAGGCTTTGCAGATTCACTTGGAAGAGCTGGAAAGAGAAGGCTTCACCATTAGTTAGTTAGAGATTATTTCCGCTGTGATATGATGTATTGTACTCTGATAATGGTATAAATATACAATACAGTTTTGTATTTCAAAGTTATGTTATATAATATATTTTATTCGTTCCGCTGTGAGATTCGTGTTTACTCTGATTCTGCTCAGTTGTGTTCTTCTTCTTCTTTTTCTATTCTATTAGTTCTATCTTATCTTTCTCATCCTCTTATTTCTTTCTATTAACGATCCGGTATTTTTGATGTCTGAACAGTCGACGTTGGGTTTTGTGTCGATTTTCGGAGTCGAAAATCCCAGTTCGTTACAGTTGGTATCAGAGCTGAAGGTTAAGTGATTACCTTGGCTCTGTTGCGTAACTCAATAGAGATAGAGTTAGTAATACTCTAGATTGATTTGAGTGTATATATATATATGAGCGCGTATTTGTAAATTGTTATAAAAACCGTTTTATATTGTGTTGATTAATCTGGTGAGTGGTATATAAATTTCAGATCGACGCGTTTAGCTGACGAAGTCGATAAGGATTTATAAACGCTTGGATAGAGAATCTCGACATAGTATTGTTTTAAAAGCTGGGTGGATAAAATAATTTTACCCAAAATGTATTTTGATATAAAAAAGAACTATATATCTTGAAATCATTGTAGTATAATGGATGTGTTGATCGTTACTATAATCGAATAAGATTATAAGTGGGTTGGTTATGTAAATAACCAATCGAAATTCGTATGAGTATAAGGTATAAACTCGGATGAATTAAATCTGAAATTTAAACCAGAATTGGAATTAAAATTCTGAAACATGAAATTGTTGTAAGTGAATTTTGAATTAAGTATATGGAATTTTAAGACCCTGGGGAAATTTTGAAATATTATCCAAGTTTCGAAAAGATATTTTTGAAGTGAAAAAAAGTATTTGAATATGAGTTTTGAAGGTGATATAGTATTGAACTCACTTTGATCGCTGGGAAATAAATTCCGATGATGAAGTCGACCATTATCGGTATTCATTTTCGAGTGCTAAGTGACGGATTACTACCAAAAGGTTTTGTTTTTGAAGTGTTTTCGGAAAACACGTTGTCAGAAATTCAAATGTTTTGAATGGCCATGTTATAGGTATATATGTGTATATGATCTCAAACTGATTTGAAATGAAAACCCCAGGAATTTGATTTCTGAAATTTAAATTTTACTTATGAAGTATATAAATAAAGAATTTAACTAAGTCAAATAAAATTGGAGTTGAATTGAAGCGAAGTAGGTGGAAAACACACTAGAATAAGGATTTGACTTGGCAAAGTAGTTGAGTTGTGGAACCAAAAGTTGTGGAACCAAACTTGGTTGGGAAATTAAATTATTTGGAATTGGAATTGAATTGGAGTTTGAAAAAGAAATTTGAGTTGGGATTATTGATTGAGAATAAACTGACTGGAAATCAGTTGGAGATGCATTTAGGTATGCTGAATGGATTGCAAATGGAAGCGAGAAAGTTGGATGCCCAATAAAAGGAGAAGGCCAGAGTGGCGTGTTGTAGTAGTACCGAATGAACCGTGCAGCGGAGAGGTTGATGATATTCTCCAAAAATTAAAATGTTAGAAAATTTTCAGAATTTTGAAAATTTTCGTTACAAAGAAGGGAATTAATATTTTGATCAGTTCAGTTAAAAACTGAAATTATGAAGTAAACCAAAAATATTTTTAACCTGCTTACAACAGAGATTGTACCATTTTCCCCATCTTAGCAATTTCGAGGACGAAATTATTTTAAGGGGGAAGGAATGTAATGTCCCGCAGTTTTATCAGTTTATATTTGAATATTTAAATTAGTTTAAATGTTGAATTCATAATATAAGCGGATTTATATTAATTAAAACGAAGTTGAATGTATAAAAATATATATTAAATATAATCGAGCCCGTAAAATCGCGGTAGTTCGTAATTTAACGTTCTAAACTTCAACTGAGTACACAGGACTCGTTATAAACTGGATTTCTTCGAAACAAGAAATGTTGGAATCTGTTGAACTGTATTTTTCTAATGGAAGTGGAAAAAAAAATAAGATTTCGCGTTATAGATTGTGAATTATATCCAAATCAAATTTTCAAATAGTCGCTGTAAAATCGTTTATCGACCGTAACGGTTTATTTGATATAACTTGATACCAGTTGCAAATCTGGACAAGGATCTTTTGAGGCGTAGTAATAATTTAATTTTTAGAATTTTACTATAATTTTTAATTAATCAAATACGCAACTTTTTATTTGGAGTGTTTTGCACCCTATATGGATATTTCGGGGTTTCACAATATAAGTTAAACTACCGATATTATTATATTTATAGAATCGTGGCACCTCACTAAACACGATCGCATTTGTATTTTTGTCTATAGCAGTCTATAACTAAGTGGAATTCTATAGAACGAGTACCGCGTAAACAACTACTTTTCAAAACAAGTGTAAACTGATGTACATTTGAAACATCCAAGAACTATGTTCACAGCTATTTGAAAGGTAAGCCTCCCTAAATTCTAAAACATAAAATATATATAGTACGAATGTATGGTTCGCCACTAAGATTTACCAAGCCTAGTAGTATACTAGCGGTGTACAGACTTGATTTTTTTCATGTCCCAACTTTTACCGGACATTTCCATACATCTTTTCAGACGTATAAAAGAAATGATACAGCCACATTTTTCTTCCCTAGGAACTGACGCAGACTACACGATAGAAGACAGTAGCCCAACCCTTTTGCTTACATTGGCGAACAACGTTCAAAGCCTATCCATGTTGTTATCTTTCCTACACCGTGTATTTTCAAATCATTAAGCTTCATGTTTAGATATCTACCCTATAAGGGACATTGAAAGATTGATATGAGCTGCATCTACCCTTGCGAAAGTCTACAAGCTTTATATATATAAAAATTTCCATTTCTTGGCAGCCAAGGGTATCGTACTGCCTTCTTTCCAACCCTACTTCACCTGTCTGGTATGAATTCACTAGCCTATCTCCTCAAAGTAAATACTCTGCTTGTATCTTCAAATCGCACATATGGTCCAAGTCCTTTTTCATACGTCTGTTGCCTTCCTACCCTATCAGCCTACCTCATATTCCTTGCGTATAAAGTAATATGTCCGTGTGTGCCAAGTAATTGACCATATAAATAAACACACCAGCTTCATTCTTTGCTTCAACGAAATATAAGCTAAGTAATGGCTTCAACAAAAAAATATATATATAAAAATAAATACAGTAGGCTTCCATTCTCAAATAAAATACGATGAGTACTCAAACTAATTCCTTTTCTTCTCGGACCCTTTTCCACTCCTCTTATATTTATTAATACTTGCGAAAATAATGGTAGCTGCGAACTAAAGTATGGTCTCACTCATTTAAAATCACGTTTTAGAGGATGGATGGTACGGTTGGATGTATGTGCGAGTATGGATAGCATGGGGAGGCACACGTTGCCAGAAGTGGGTGTACATCATGAAGTTGCGGTGTTCTTGTCGCATGAAGCTGGGGCACGTGAACTGGAAAGGTGAAAACATGGACAGTAAAATCATGCTTGGAGCGCACCATCCATGTAGGTCGACGAGCTGATGAACCGCGTGATAAGGCTGAAATTTTGCCGAGGTGAGAGTCTTAAGTGGTGGAGTTTGAGTGAGAAGGGACACACGCCTTCGTGATGCATGTTGTGGATCCGTATTAAAAGAGGAAAGTATGGGAGTTGAGCTAAGCTAAGGAAAAACGTGTTCATTTAATAGCAGCATCATGAGAAGCTGGAAGGCATGTAGATGGGAGAATCACGACGCTGGGTGCACTATGTTGAGCGGGGGAATCAGTTCATGGTCATTGGAGTATGATTCACAAAATAAAAACGAGGAGGAGGTCAGTTTTACGTGTAAACTAGAGGCATGAATATATGGATATTACTGTTTTGAAGTAAGGTATGTTGAATCAGGTAGTCCGGTGCAGCGACGAGGGAGGAAGATGTTGTGAAGAGAGGATTATCATGTACAGGCGGAGGAAAATAGTCGGTTTCAAACTGTATATTTGATGGAAAAGAAGAACAGAGAAGCGGGTTCGTATATTATTTACATACGGTGTGGGTTTGTAGTGTATAAAGAAGTAGGTTGCCAAAAATCATAAGTAAAAGGGGTATTAATACGTGCAGCACTAAGATAGTGGTGAGAGATGGACGTGTGGTGCGAGCACGTTACGGTGAGGTGTGGGTTTGGCATTGGGTTCAACTAAGAAAGGATGGATGCTGAAGGACGCAAAAAAAAAAGATGGAGAGGGAATCACCTGAAGCCGAAGAATAGGGGTAAGGACCTGTAGCTTGTTTATATGGAGGAGGGGTTGTCTCTATTTTTGTATGGGAGGAGTGCGCCTGGAAGAAAGAAAAAATGCGGATGTTTTATTATGATCAGAGAAGGAGGAGATTAACAGGTGGAGTGAGGACGCATGGAAAGTGGACGATGGCTTCAGTTGCTCCCGTGTATTGATGACGAAGTACAGACTGTGAGTATGGGAAAGAACGTGGTCTAGCCTAGGCAGTAAATGAACGGTGAAGTTAAACATGGGGGAGAGTTTTGGTGGAAAAACGTTTGTGGATGCAGTGAACTAAACGGGTTTGGAGTTTAAGAGCATGTGTGACAAAGTATGATGATGAACGGTGGATTATTATATTGATCCGGCCTTTGTGAAGAGGAAAATGCAGCTTGATGGTGGAAGTTTTGGTTGGATCAACAAGGGCGGTTGAAGCACAGGACGTGTGAAAAGGGCCGACGCCGACTTCAAAATAGGTTCATAGTAATGGAAAGCATGGGAAGGAGACGTAAGGAATTGAGCGCCGTTAAACTCGTATGGATTCGGGCTATGTACCGGAACTAATATGGAGCAATTTGGAGATTATTTCAGATTTACACTAAGGTAGAACGTCTGGTCAAATTAACTGCGCAAATTGTTATTTAACGGTTAACGCACCAAGGTGAGTAAATTCACTAACTCTGATCTATTTTAAAATTTTATTTTAAATATTGGTTGAATGCTGTGTGATTGCCGTTAGGTGAATTACAGTTAAATTGGTTAAAATAGATATATATCGTTGCATTTGTACACATCACCGGTTGGATACTGATTCCATCGATTGCAATATTCCATAGTATGGAATCAGTGATAATTGTTTGACTAACATCTGTGGATGCGGAAACCGGTTGGAGGAATCCAACCAGATTCCTCAATATTTATATGTACTGTTTATTTGTTTTATATATGCACTGTTTGAACCGTGTTGAATGAAAATTTAACATTTGTTTTGATTTAATAAATAAATGATATCGATTTAGAAAGTGGCAACAGTTGACCATAAACACATCGTTTTGCAAGAATTTGATTGGCCGTCAGGTAAATCAACGAAGTTGATAAAAAAATTAGATTTTTATAATTAAAGCGAACCTTTAAACTGTAATAGAAATTCTATTACAAACTGGTACTTTATAGTTCATATTAGTTAATTATTCTTAATTAAATAATTATTTCTTAAGTGGACCTCATTTAAAATGTTATTGAATTAGAGATGTCAAGATTTTTGTAACAGAAAGAGATGTCAAAATTTTTGTAACAGAAAGAAATGGCAAGATTTTTGTAACGAAAAGAGATGTCAAGATTTTTGTAACAGAAAGAGATGTCAAGATTTTTGTAACGGAAAGAGATGTCGAGATTAGTTATAAAGGAGAATATTACAGCGTATGACAAGTTTTGAACTGTAACGATAAATTAACGTTGTTAACCAAACTTAAGCGTGATTTTTATATACAGCACTTCCTAGGAAATGAAAACAGGATTTGAGAAATACCTAATAAGATATGGGAATTTGAATAATAAAAATTAATGCATCTGTGATGGTATGATGTTTAGTTATACATTAGAATGGATGTTTGTTTTATTTCGATAGTTAAATAACCGACTATCAAAGTATTTTGACCATCGTTGTCGATATGGAGAGACCGGTTGGATTTATTATCCGAAAACCACTCCGTATAGGCATAAGCGCTGCGAACTTGATTATGTTGAAGAAAATTGAAGACGGAGTGAAATGCAAGGGTCGTCATGTTCCAAAATGGCGTTTTCTGTTTGTCCAGTCCCAGGACAACTTGTATGGACGAATGTCTGACAGAGTATTCCTAATGGTCACATAAAACGGTCTTTTCAAGGTATTACGTCTGGTGGCGGAGAAATTCGTTTCTCTTAGCTTTTATACCCGTAATATTTTTGGGAAGATCAACTAGTGATTTGATGGGTTTAACGATGTGCCATTCAAAGTGTATGGTGGCCAGACGTTCTAAAAGATAGACGTAACCTCAAGCTTCACAACCGGGAAATGACAAAAATCGGGCAGGCAGCATGGCTATGTGGGTCGCTCCCATTAGGGTGTATAATACCTATCTAGAGAAATTCCTTTTGTTTCTTACTCTATCGATTCTGCCCATTCGGGAGCGGTGGTTTGAGCCCAACCGTTGGTGATATACATTCGATACACTCAAGCGAAATGAGTGGTCGGTCATGTGTGGGCCGGGTTACAAGACGTTCTTGTTGAACCCAGTGTATTCGCCTCTAGAGATACACTATCGGCAAGTGGTCCCATACCTTGTCATAGTTGGAATACAATCTCCAATAAGCGCCCTGCGGTTTTTGATTTTATACTACGTATATAGAGCTTGAGATGAGAGCGTTCTGCTATTTGGTTATTTACTTGATTAGACCTTATTATAATATCACTGGATTTGATATCAAAGTGTTTTGGGTTATAGTAAGGTAAAAACTGTCCATGTTTATGTGTGGGCTGGTCTTACTATTATCTTTTTGGTTTCAAAAGGATTTTCAAAGTTAAACCGTATGGTTGGAATTTACTCACACCAGTCCCATGACTGTCCCAGAGTTTATTTTGTTTGTTTTCCCTAAACTCTTGGGTGCCCAAATTTGTACGGGCAGTCAAGTGTTTCAGGCTTTGCAGATTCACTTGGAGGAGCTGGAAATAGAAGGCTTCACCATTAGTTAGTTAGAGATTATTTCCGCTGTGATATGATGTATTGTACTCTGATAATGGTATGAATATACAATACAGTTTTGTATTTCAAAGTTATGTTATATAATATATTTTATTCGTTCCGCTGTGAGATTCGTGTTTACTCTGATTCTGCTCAGTTGTGTTCTTCTTCCTCTTCTTCTTCTATTCTATTAGTTCTATCTTATCTTTCTCATCCTCTCATTTCTTTCTATTAATGATCTGGTATTTTCGATGTCTGAATAGTCGACGCTGGGTTTTGTGTCGATTTTCGGAGTCGAAAATCCCAGTTCGTTACAGGATTCCTCTTTCTGGCTCTCGATCGAAAAACAAAAGCGCGTAAATTTATTTGAAAACATTTCTGCTCTTAGATTTTTGTTCTGGATTTCCGATGATATTGCCAATGATGAAGACGTGTGTATTTATAGGAAAAAAAAATCCGATATATGCCCTAATTTCCTGCATTAGTTGGTCCAATTTTGTCATGATATTTTCGTGAATTTTGGGGCTTTTGAAATTGATGAATTTTAAAATCTTCAAACATTCTGGAACTAATCGAAATATCCTTTTTGGCCAAAAAATTGCTTGCGTGTTGAATTTTTTTAATGTTGAAATAGTCCTCCCTGACTCCTGGAGTTTTGCGCGGATCCTGAAATGGCTTTAAAAACGTGAATACATTGTTTGTTCTTCTGGAAACACTGCGTGTGAAATCTGCTTATTTTTGGCTTGAATTTTTCAATACTGCTCTTAAAAAAATTGATACAATGCTCATAAGAACGGTTACTATACTTAATCATCCCGCGTATACTTTAACTGATACTATGACTTGCCATTGAACATATTTAACACTTGTAATTGGCTCGTCGTGCTTGTGTGTAGTTGAGCAGATTTAATCTTGAATAGAACATATACTACTGGTCTGATCTGTGCCGACACTTAAACATGCTTTGTTTGACTTTGCCTTGCATACTCCACCTTGAACTGATACTAAACTTGTTAAAAAAAACTATATTGGCTTTTGTGTCGATTTTGCAATGTTCCCTGGTTTTAAGCTTTGAAATCTGGGTCTTGGCATGATTAATATTGTACTGCTTCATTGTTGCATTGTCTTGTTGTTCTTGCTTGAACATGATACTGATTTGTATAAGACTGTAGTATCCTTGTTTATGCTATGTTGTTTTGTTCTCGCTACACCATAAATGTTACTGTCCTCATACATGTAGCTGCTTTGTTGTAGTGTCCCATATGTTCATGTCTCCACCTTTGCATTTTTTTATGTCACATGTAATTTCTAGAATTGATCATGCAGTAACACTTCTCTTTGAACTTTACTTGTGAATGCTATGTTGACTTTACTTGCATTATAGAGCCACGCAGTATTGCACTTGTCTCACCATGCACCTGTGTTGGTCTATTTCACAAATTTGCTTGTGTAGACTGCTCCACCATGTGCTTTGATATTGCTCCAGGGTGTTTCCATGAGTTGTTGCTTTTTACTTAGTGCTGTTCACTTGTCACTCATTCTAGTTGGACCTGAGCAATGCAGGACTTGATCACCATGCATTTTGTAGTGTGTCTCAACATCTTCATTTGCCTTTGATTAGCCTTAACCTGATAAGAACAGTTACCATACTTGGTTGTGCCTTGTCACATTATATATGCCTGAAAGTTGTGTCATCTTGAGATTTGGGTTCAGCATCCTTGTTGCACCATGCATACTTTATTGATTTTCATTGCTTTGTCCATGACATTGTGCATATGCCACATTGTATATACAAACATTGTATGTATGTATGTATGTATGTATGTATGTATATATATATATATATGAGTATATTCTAGACGGTGGCACTGATTCTTGGGTTCATGTTTGCTCGACCATATTCATATGCATTGAGTCGAGATGGTCCACAAGGCTACTCCTCAGTTGCTCGCTGATTTTTGATTGGCAAGGCAGTGCACACGTGTATATTTATACACGTGTGTACATGCAGCCATCAAACAATTTTTCCTGTCCCTGTATATCAGACCAAGTCTAGAAAAATGATGATAAAAACACCGAAATTCTGAGGCAAATAAAATTTAAATAAAAAATATATTTGCTAGAAATTAGAATATTATTTCTGTTCTAGATACTGTGTGTGTGTTTCTGTATATGAAAGGTATGAAGACGGGACTGACTGAAAGCTGTGAAAACAGAAGACAGAAGACAGTGAATGAGTGTATAAGTGTCTGTATATGAGTCAATATGAAAATGTATGTATATATGAATTGTATAGAGTGATGAGTGATGTCATGAGGAGCTGATGTACAAAAGAATAAAATTGTACTGATATTTGTAATAAACAAATTTGAATGAAATAAAATATTATTTCATTGTGTTCAAACAATTTTGTCTATCGTATTCAGTTTGTTTACAAATTCATGTGAAGTGTTTAAATAGTGGAGTTATAAAAGGTTCTACTATATCATATTTTGAAATAAAATATTTAATTGAATAAATATACTGTGAACTGTGTGTAATAGTATATTATTCAATAAATATTTATTTCTATGAAATGAAATATAAAATAGCACAATTACAACACATTTAAATAATATTATATGTTTGTTATCATCAAACAAAAATCATACAACACATTGTTGTACCCAACAAATTTATTGTTTTAAATTCATGTATGAATTAAAAATGTAAATTGAAATCATTTCAAAAAGGGGACGACAGTTTTATTCCAGGATTCAGAATATAAAATGAATTGGATTTCAGGTAGATTTGAAATGGAACTTCTTTAATATATGAAACAAGGAAGTTGAATTTGTAAACAGTGTTAGAAATTTATTGAAATATATTATCATTTGATAACTTAGTAATTTAGATTCAAATACGAATTTAACAATGAACTGGAAATCGTTTCGAAAAAGGAATGATGGGTTTATTTCGGGAATTCAAAATATAAACTAAGATGAGATAAATCAGAAGGATTTATAAATTTGAAATTCAATGATATCGAATTTTATAAATAATTTACTTATAAAGGAATTAGAATTTAATATAGAAGATTGAATTATAAATAAATTTATAACTGAGATACGAAATAATTGGCGATCTGGGATAATCAGAATTATTAAATTGAATTGAGAAAATTGGTTTAATATATATTAAAATATATTAGAATGAAGATAGAATTCATATTTAAACGAAGTTTAAAACATTTATATATTAAATATAATTAAAACGAACTTGCCACAACAAGGCATTTCGTAAATTGGCGTTTCGAACTTCAGTTGAGTATATAAAACTCAATTTAAGTAGAAATTCTTTGAAACAAAAATCATAAGGACCTATTAGATAACAGTTTTCTAATGGAAGAGGAAAATCTGGATTTTGTCTTAAGTTTTTGAGTTATATCAAAATAAAATTTCCAGAAAAACAGCACCATAACCAATATAAAACCATAACTGTTTATGTAAATAAATAAAAGGATTTTAAACAAATAAAATCCAAATTTCCATTAGAAAAATACAGATTTGAGTTATAAAATATATCTGAACTCAAGTGGGGTAATGAATTGTATGTATGAAACAAAAATCAGATTTTTAATTACTGAATAGAACTAATTAATTTGAAGAATAATTAGTTAATGGAATTTTGAATCGAAATTGGACTTTGGATAAATACAAGGAGTTTGTAAATTTATATGAAATTGAGTTGAAAAATGGAATTCGATTGTTTTATAAGCAAATTAAAATATATATGAACATGAATTGTTCAAATAAAAAGTGAAATGGAAAAAATGGATAATTAAAGTATAAATCAGCGAATTGAGCTAAAATGACCGGATTGAGTTGGAATAAAATAGGGAATGGACGTATATGAGTTATACATGTGTGTAACAAAGTGTATAAAGATTATAATTCGAGTGCCCGACAAAAAGGTACATGTTTAAATTCCATATGAGATTTTATGTGATAAATCAGAAAGTCGCTTGGCTTTTTAATTTTCTTTTTGAATGGAAAGAGCCTAGAGAGGCATTTTGTAGTTGTACCGAGTGACCCGTACAAAGGAGGTTATGGCGAAATTTTTCGAAAATTTAAGGAAGTAGAATATTTTTAAGAAAATTGGATAACTAGAAAATCAATGTATCGAAATATATAGAATTGGATAGGGAAACAAACTTAAAAAAAGAATATTATAAATAAAAAGGAAATCTGAATTAAATCTGGTAAAATTGGAAAGAGAAAGAAATACGGTTTAAAAATGAATAATTGGTTTTTATGATGTTGAATATTCGAGGTAAGTGATTTTGTCAGTTTTGAAGTTAAGGATGTTTTCAGTCAAGGTCTGAGAGGTAGTTATACCCCAACTTGATTGATTTCATTTTTAACTGATAAATAGCAAGATCCAGTATCGAAGAGAAATGTTTGAATAAAAGTTAGTTAAATGCAGTATTTTGGGTTGTTTGTAACGATGTTTTACACAACAGTCGATTTAACCCAAGTAAATGGAATTTTGGAAATATAAAGATAAATATAAATTTTTCCTAAGTATTGAAATAAATGAATGGTCATGAAAGAAACAAGTAATTGGAATGTTTTCCAATTATAAATAGAATATATTTTCTATGTATAGAAAATAAAAGAAGGCGATATATGGAAATGTTTTCCAAATAGCATAAGAGGCCAAGATGATTATCGAAAATATCGTGTTAACGAATATGGATAAGGAAATGGAGAAGTGTTTTAATTAATGAAATATTAATTAAAAGGCCCAGGGATTTGTTTGATGTTTTAAATGAAATATTTGTTTTTCTTCGATCGTTAAATAACAGACTATCGAAGTGTTTGCCAATATCGTTGTCAATATTGAGAGACCATTGGATTATTATCAAAGAACCACTCTGTATCGGCAGTAAAGTTGCGAATCATATTATATGAAGATAATCGGAGACAGAGTAGAGTGCAAAGGCTTTTTCTATTAATGGAAATTGTGCCTTCGGCTTCATTCAGTCCCAGATCGAAGTGTATGGACGTATGTCTGACAGAGTATTTCCAATGATCACATATGTTGGTTTGTATAAATATATATGGTGGGCGGAGAATTTATTCTCTTAGCATAATATACAGAATATATTTGTGCAATCAATTAGTGATTAACGGATCTGACAATATGGCATTCAAAGTGATTGTGCTATCAATGAATGGAAAGTAATCATAGCCTCAGGCCTCAACAACTGGGAAATGACAAAAATCAGGCAGGTAGCATGGCAATGTGGGTAGCTCCCATTAGTGTGTATTATCACCTATCTAGAGAAATTCATTTAATTCCTTATTTTATTTGATGCTGTCCCATTCGGGAAAATGGTTGTTAACCCCAACTGTTGGTGATATACGTTCGATACACTCAAGCGAAATGAGTGGTCGGTCATGTGTGGTCGGGTCACAAGATGTTCCTGTTGAACCAGTGTATTCTTCTCTAGAGATACACTATCGGAAGGTGGTTCCATACCTTGTCATAGTTGGAAATTCATTACCCAATAAGTGCTCACGGTTTTGATTGTATATTATGTATGTGGGGCGTGAGTGTAATGACCCGCATTGGCAGAGGTATTTTAATTAATTTATTTAATTATTTAAATAGGTGATCTAGTGAATTTAATGGTCGTGGAATTAAATAATGGTGAATATTTAATTAAAATAATAAATTAAATAATATATTTAATTCTGAAATAATCAGAATTGGCTGAAATGGCGATATGGTGTGAACTGGATCATCTGTGATATTTAATTCAGATTGGAATTTGATTTGAATAACGAATATATTATATAAATGACAGTTTGAATGTAGAATTATAATATAATTAAAATCGAGCTCGAAATGGCACTGCAGTTCATAAATTGGCGATTCGAACTTCAACTGAATGTACATGATTCATTTTAAATTGGATTTCTGTGAAACAAGAAACGTGTGGAGCTGGTGGAGTATATCTTTCTAGTGGAAGAGAAAAATCAGGATTTTGTCATGTAGATTTTGATATGTGTCCAAATAAAAATTTAAAATAGTTGCTATAGAATCGTCCATCGACCGTAACGGTTTATTGGATATAACTGCATATCGGTTTCGAATTTAGACGAGGTTCTTTTGAGGCGTAGTGATAATTTAATTTTTAGAATTTTACTGTAATTTTTAATTAATTAAAATAAGCAACTTTTTATTTGGAGTATTTTGCACCCTTAATCAGCGATTTTGGGGTTTCACAATATGAGTTAATCTACCGGTATTTTTATGTTTTGAAATCGTGTCACCTTGCTCGTCACAACAGTATTTTTATTTTTGTGGTTGGCTATCTGGATGAGAACAAACTACATATGGTAGGATCACCAAAATGTTTATCATTTAAAATACCCATCCCTTAACCCAATTTCTCTGATCAAAATAAACTCCACGTCTTCTATGTGTTAGCCGCTCATTCTCCTTGGTCTAGAAGCAAAAACGTGGTACTCCAATTATCCACAAAACAAACCCCTTAAAATACTTAACAACCTAATTCTAACTCTCCTGTAAATGAAATTGAAGTTGTCAGTCCCACTTTATTTTTAGTAAACAACAAGAAACATTCACCCCCTTCTCAAATAAAAAGAAATACAAAACAAATCCTACAAATTCCAAAGCAAAACATATTTGCATTCCTGGAAGAATTATCTTCGTTCCTATATGAGTTTTAGTTTGTTCGAACTCAGGTTTTTTGGTTGCTGCGGTTTTGAGTTGCGAGCTAGGATAGACCGATTTGGGAATTTGAAGCTTCAGTGCTTGAAATCGACATTTAGTTTAGGGTTCTTGAGGGGATTTCACACCTATTACGGAATAATGGGATGATTCCGAGCTGAAAAAGGAGTTCCGTGACCCCCTATTTGACGCAGTTTCTGGTGTGAGTTCGGAACTGAAATCAAGGGTGCGAGTTAAACATGGAAGCGATATAGTGGTGCAGATTCGGAAGGGAAGAATGATGGAGGGAGACTTGCGGTTCTTGGCTGAGAGAAGGAGGAGATTGGGAAAGCAAGGAGATCGGCCATTGCGTGGTAAAGGATGGAGCAGATTTGTGAATACGTGAGGAAAGAGGGAGAAGACACTTCTGGGAACGGGTTTAAAGTTTCAACGCGGGTTTGGGCCAAGTAGGATGATCATACGTTATCAGAATTTTCAAACCATAAGTTGCGTTAGGATCGTAGGGACGGACACTACACGATGGAACTGACTGGAAGTCCATCGGAGTTCGTTACAATTTATGCCGAAATAAATTGTCCGACTGAATCAAATAACGCAAACCGTTATTTAATGGTTAACGCGCCAATGTGAGTAAATCTCACCAACTCTGAACAGTTTATAAATTCATGTTGTAATTTTAGAACTGTTAAAAATTGTTTGATTGACTGTGTGTTGAGTTTGATTGAACTGCTAGTCAGTTAGTGAATTTCTATATTGATTATGTTTAACAGAATATATCATATGGAACTGAAAGTGATGTTATCTATATTGTTTAACATCTGTGATGCAGGGAAACAGGTGGGAGGAATCCAACTGGATTCCTCAACATTTATTTTACTGTTTTCATATATTGTGATATATGATGTGTTATATAATCTGTTATGGATTATGTGTGTTGGAATGATGTTGATCATTTTTATTCAATATTTTAAATATCATAAAAGACCCTGGGATGTAAAAGAATTATTTCAATGTATATTGAAATAAAGGGAGTTTATAAAATCAACAGATTTTATAAAAGGAAATATTTCGAAAGTAAATAAAAAGGGAAATCATGTGTAAAGTGAAGAACTATTACTAAAAGTAAATCTTTATAAATGAATAGTTTATTCGAATAGTAAAAGGAGTTAATCTATGTTAGTTTAATTGATTAGAGTTAAAGGAGTTAATCGATGTTAGTTAATCGATTAGAGAATAAAGTAAAAGGAGTTAGTCAATGTTAGTTAATCGATTAGAGAATAAAGTTAAAAGGAGTTAATCAATGTTAGTTTAATCGATTTGAGTTAAAGTAAAAGAAGTTAATCGATGTTAGTTAAATCGATTAGAGTTAAAGTAAAAGTAGTTAATCGATGTTAGTTTAATTGATTAGAGTTAAAGTAAAAGGAGTTAATCGATGTTAGTTTAATCGATTAAAATAGAAAGTAAAATGAGTTAATCAAATATAGTTATTCGAAAAGAAAGTAAAATGAGTTAATCGAATATAGTTATTCGAATAGAAAATAAAATGAGTTATTCGAATATAGTTTATTCGAGGAAAGTAAAAGGAGTTATCAAATATAGTTTATTCGAAAGGAGTTAAGTGAAATGAGTAAATCAATAGCGTTAGTCAAATAGAGTTAATCCAATAGTGTTAGTCCAATAGAGTAAATTGATAAGGGTTAATCGAATAGAGTTAAGTGAAAAGAGTCAATCGAATATAGCTATTCGAAGGAGGGTTAAGTAAGGAAGTTAGTAAAAGGAATATAAAGTGAACTTTGCCTATTTCAAAGTTAGAAATGTTGTTCAGTTAAGGTCTGAGAGGTAGTTCTACCCCAACTTGATTGGCTTCATTTTTAACTAAGGAATAGTTAAGGTTCGGCAGTAAAGAAAATGGTTTGATTTGGCATAGCGATGGTTGTTTCAAACATCTGTCTAAGTCCAATGAAGAAGCTTTGGAAATGTTTTCCAAATAAGAAACCAGAAATGTTTTCTAATAAAGAAAACAAGAAATGGAAATGTTTTCCATTGTTAATAACGTATATTTTCCAAATTTAGAAAATAAGAAATATTGAATATAGGGAAACAGGAGATAAGTAAATTAATGAAATAAAGAGATAATTGTTGATTGATGATTGATCGATATAATTTCCATCTGGAAATAATATCGTTGTTTGCACACCTGTTTTCTTCGATAGTTAAATCACAGACTATCGAAGTTTTGACCATTTTAACATTGTTAATAGGGAGAGACCGGTTGGATTATTATCCAAAGAACCACTCTGTATTGGCATAAGCGTTGCGAATCATATATGCCAAAGATAATTGAAGACGGAGTAAAGTGAAAGGGCTATTGTATAAGTCTTAGATAACAGTGCCTAAGATGGATGGACTGAATAGTGCCTTCGGTTCATCTTGTTCCTGGATGACTTGTATGGACGGATGACTGACAGAGTATTTCCAGACGATCACGTATATTGATTTCTCCAACTGTACCAAGAGTGGAAGCGGAGAAGGAAACTTCTTTTAGCTAACACATAATGTATGGTTGAGGACGTCAATCGGTGATTTGATGGATTTGACGATGTGGCATTCAAAGTGAATCTGGTGTGATGATAAAGTGTAGCTTCTAGCCTCACATCCGGTAAATGACAGAAATCGGGCAGGCAGCATGGCTAAGTCGGTCGCACCGAAGTAGGGTGTATAATCACCTGATCTAGAGTTTATTTACTTCTAAAAATCTATTGTTGATGCTGTCCCATTCGGGAAACAGTTGCTGATCCCAACCGTTGGTGATATACATTCGATACACTCAAGCGAAATGAGTGGTCGGTCATGTATGGCCGGGTTGCAAGATGTTCTTGTTGAACCCAGTGTATTCCTCTCTAGAGGTACACTAGTGAAAGGTGGTTCCATACCTTGTCATAGTTGGAAATCCATTACCCAATACGTGCTTGCGGTTTTGAGTTGTATACTATATATGTAGAACGTGAGATGAAAGCGTTTCTGCTAGATGATTATATATACTGTGGTTGATAGACATTATTATAATATCAAAAGGTTTTTGATATAAAGATATTTTGGATTCTTATAAGGGAAAAACCCGTTCCGTTATGCAGCGTGGTCTTATGTGATATCATATACCTGTATAACTGTTTTAAACTTTTTTACTCACACCTGTCCCATGACTGACCCGGAGTTTATTTTGTTTTGTTTTCCCTAAACTCTTGGGTGCCCAATTTTGTACGGGCAATCAAGTAGTCAGGAATTTACAGATATACTTGGAGAGCTTGGAGCAGGAGGCTTCAAGATCATATAGCTATAGTTATTTCCGCTGTGTTGTAAGTGCTGTACTCTGATAAGTGCTATTGTATACATAACTGTTATATTTCAAAGTTATGTTATCTATTATATGTTATTCGTTCCGCTGTGAGGTTCGTGTTACTCTGATGTTGTGTTCTTCTTCTTCTTCTATTCTAAGTTTCTACCTTATCTTTCCTCGCCCTCTAATTTCTTTCACTAATTACCAGGATTTTTCGATGTTTTGGTTATCGACATCGTGTTTATGTCGATTACCAAAGTCGCCCAAAATCCGGGTCATTACAGTTGGTATCAGAGCTTAGGTTAAGAATTACCTTGACTCTGTGGCGTGACTCGGTAGAGATAGGGTTAGCAATACCCCCGATTGAGTTTGAGTGTATATATACGAGTGAACGTATTTGTATTTGATATAAAAATTTGTTTTATATTGCGGAGATTCATTGGTTGAGTTGTTTATGAGTTCTGTTCGATCAGTTTGATCCACTATATCGGTAGGAGTTACTAAACACTTGAATACGACGGGTCGTCACGATATGTTTTGAAAAGAGGGT
>JASFAX010006360.1:0-32318 GCA_030737875.1 Allium sativum
GCATCATTGTTACGCTGAAAGGACCTTTTAGTCCTCTTTAAGTATTGTCTCTTCATTTTCCCACTCTTTATGCATTCCATTTTCCAAAAAAACTTGCTTTAATGGTGGCTCTGCTATAGGAAATTCCTCATTACTTTCGATTACCACCTTTCTTAATTTGCTATCACGCCCGGATTCCGTTAACTTCGAGATTGTTAAAGCGCTTCTTCTTTCTGATCGAACTTGATTGCTGGTATGTAAATAAATTTCTCCTTTAACTCTGCTTCTCGAGTTAATCCAACTTGCCCCATAAAAGTTCCTGATTGGTAAAACCCGAATTATCTGACCATGCATTGAAGCTTTAACCAATTTGGCTTAGAATGTCCAGGGGATTGAACTCAATTGTTTGACAGACTCGATTTGTATAACCGCCCCTTTTTATTCTTTGATTGCAACGAAATGTTTACAGGTTGCTTGTTAAAATGTTTCCGAATGACGATTTTAATTTACCCTGCTTTTGCCAAATACTCACTGAAATGTCTGTGTCATAAATCTTTAATATTGTTGTCTTTGCTTTAGGTTATGTTTGTTGCTAGTAGTGTTTATTTGTTATAAGCATCCAACAACCATTTGATAAGCGACTAGGCCAAAACCTTTATATATGTAAGGGTAACAAGTGACCAGTCGAACCTGATTTGCTTTTGCTGGCTAAACTTTCCTTGTAATGCTGTAATGGTAAACCTCATCGCATACCTTTGATCTTGTTTGTACTACTGGTAAGTCTTAAGAACTAGGTATGTTTGATGGAATGCTTGGTTTGAAGGGCATATCTTCTTAAAAGTTGGTCTTCCTTTACTATTAACAGTCTGGCTGAATCTTACTTCATGTCTATCCATGTATAGATGCAAATCAAAAACCAAGCTAGTCAAAGTCTCAATGAAATTACTATGTCTGAAGAAGCCAGAAGTTCTGGTGAGGTGGCTGAGGTTGCCCCAACTGTTGGCTCTGTTAGTCAGATTTATCCTGAACCCCGACTCCTTGAATGGGTGCCTTCTTCCAGTCGTAAATCGACGCTCCCATTCGACTTGTATTTACAAATGTGTGCTCATTTCAAATTCTCGAAAGATGAAGCTAGGTTTCCTAGGAAAGGAGATTCGGTTGATCGTCCTCCCCTAGGTATGCAGCGGTCAACCATCGTATGTTGTCCAGCGGAGCGGTTCCTCCTTTTAACTCCTATTTAGAGTCCATCTTGCGGTATTTGGCCATTTCCCCATATCAATTGCATCCCACTAGATATCATATTTTACTTGGGCTACATATACTTTTTATGAGAGTTAAGCAACAAGCACCTACGTTTCACGACATCTGTTCCTTATATGCTTTCAAAAGAAAGGAGGAAGATGGTCCTTCTTTCATTTCTATGGAGGGCAGATATTGTAGGATTATTACAGGCCTAACAGATGGTATCAAAGGGTTTCCAGACTAATACTTTTATGTTCGCTGTCCCCCGAGCTTCTATGGGTGGTGGATGGAAGGAGGTAACTGCCCCCTGCTTGGAGTTTTATTTATTTATTTATGGTTCTCTTTCTATCTTGTAGCAATTCCTTCCAACGAAGGCCACATCCTTGAACAGGCTCTTTTTGACTCTTTGGTTGCTGTTGACAAAGCCGAGAGGAATTGACAAGTGCTGCTTTCAGAGGAAAACCTTTGCAAATATCAGCTACACCATCCTTCAAGGTCCATTAAGAAAACCTTGGCTTATACGCAAAGTGCCACAGGCAAATCCTTTACCAAAAAGAAGCGCTTAGTCCTGGGTGATGGTAGCTAGTCTTCCCTAGGATCTCCCTTTCCTCCAGTCATTGAAGAAAGTGAAATAGATGGTACGACGGATGATATATTCTCCGACAAGATTGTTGAAAATCCCGCCCCCTTTTTGCCTAAGAGGAGAATTCTATAGGAACTTTTGGAGGCTTGGGAGATTTAGACACCATCAACTATCTTAGTCAGGTGATACTGTGACTTCTGATCCTGCAAGGTCTGCCATGGAGAAAACCCAAGACACAGCCCAACGGCCTTGGGAGGCATTTGACTCGGGAGCTCCTCTTGACATTGGTTTGTTATCGGATGTGTACTGAAATAACTATTATAGGCATTTTCTGCAGACCTTACAATTTCTTTGTATGCTTGCTGATGTCTCGTTTCATTCCCTTGGCTAGGTATGGGTATGCTACACTAGGTATCAGATAATTTCTTCCAACATGCTGGCTCTATTGATTCGCAAAGTCTTCTAGAATCTCTCCTTTCCCGTCATTTGAAGCGCTCCCAATCGTCCTCGTGTTCTCAACCTCAACACATTCTTGAACTTCCGCTGACTGATTCTTTAAGGGGGGAAGAATCCAATTATGTAGGGGCATCAGATAAGGGCAATAAGAGTGGACACCTTACAGAAGAAGAAAAGAAGAAAAGGAGCAGGAATGACCGTGGCAAAAGTGGAATTCATGAACGTTCTTCATCATCTGATTTTTTAGACCTTGATGTCCCTACTTTCCCCAGGCGATCCATCGTTCCAACCTCTACTCAATTACAGACAATTCTCGATCGACCTTCTTACAGGGTTTCGCCTGGTAACTTGTTGCTTAAGGATCGTTTCGGAGGTTGGGATTTATGAGGAATGCATATTGACTTAGATCTGCATCCAAACGATAGACGAGATGCTGCTGAGGGTTTAAGCACTATCAAAAACTGCATGATTACCAGTTTAACACCGCCAGAAGTCAACTTGAAACACGGTTGAATCTGGCAATGAGCACAATTGATAGGCGGTTAGAACATTGGGCTAAGTTTGGGTATGAGTTATAAAGGTTGAATGCCGTCATCTTGACCATATTGACGTCTTAGAGAATGACAAGGCTGGGTTGGTTCATCTGATCAAGTTTCAGGAACCTGAGATCGCCTCTTTAAAAAGTGGGAGTGTTAGAGTGAACAACTTGGAGGCTAGAAATGAGGAACTCAAAAGGAGGCTCGAGGCTGTAAGGGGAAAACTTCGATAGGCTCGGTCTGCCCAGGAACTTGCTGAATGTCAATTGGCTTTGGAGAGCCGAGCTTCGGTCTCTCATCAGCAAGAGAAGGCAGTTCTGGAAGGCAGGATTAATTCCCGAAATGAGGCTCTTAGAATTCTAAAAGAGAACAAAATCGAGCTGCGCAAAGAACTTGATGAAGCCAGGATTAGGGGATGACAATAACTTGTTCCAATTTTATGTTTATAGTTTTATGAGTCGTGGAAGCTTGAGTTATCTAAAAAAGGAATTTCCACGGACTTTGGCTCTTGTTTGGGAACAAAATGCTCTCATATTCTAGTGGTGTCGATGACGAATTTCTACATGAGAATCTCTTGGAAGAAGAAGATCGCAAGGCTTTGGCCAGAGGCAGGAAGATCTTGGCAGATGAGCGAGCTCGATCTTCCAGGGGGAAACCCCCGGTTGTTACCTCTCGTAACCCGTCTGGTCTTCTCGATATCGGAGCTTCAAGCCCTTATACCCCCTCTGTGAATTATTCTGTCCAAGATGTTATCGGTATTCGACCCCATTGGGGAACACACCACTCAAGAGGATGTTCTTAAACAACGCATGAGTCTTTATGATACTTCTTTAAATGAACACGGGGTCGATTTTACACATCCAGTAACTCCAGGTAAAATTGATATCTATCTGTCCGTGCCAGATTTGGATTATCTTACCTCTTCACCTGGGTTTGCTGGAATTTTCGTGCTTGTTATTAGTTTGTACCAGGTCCACCCTCGCCACTTCTTTTGTCTGCTAGCGGTGCTGCTATTCAAACTGCCACTTTTGATTCTTTTTTAGTGTCAACCAATATTAGTCCGCGCACCACACCTTTGCCAGGCAACCCAACATTACTTGACATGTCTGACTTGGAAGAAGAGGATGAAGCTTGGAATACTAATGTCGTGTCCGCTCTGACGCGCAGAAGGAAATCCATTGCAAAAAGCTTAGGAATTATCACCCTGTCATCACCTGATAGTCCCTTGCGTAGACAAAAGAACAAAAAGATAGATGTTAAGTAGTTGTGATCCTTATGTTTTGATTTCAACTTATTTTCTACTGTCGTGTGCTTAGACCGGTTGTATATGCGAGTGTAGGTCCTCACCTAATATTTTTAGCTCGTATGCCTACGTTGTCGTGTTTGATATTATGATGGCTTAGTCATTCGTTTTTACGGAAGACAATATCATTTAGGATTCATTCTTATTAGTCGGACGATTCTGTTGGATGTTCGTTTCTTGTTGTAGCGTCGCAGCGTACTTGCGAAACGATCAATTTTTTTGCGAATTTTCTTATTTGTAGCTGCGACCTCATTTTTGGTCAGTCAGCTTTTGTTTATTAGCTTGGTATTCGATCGTATTTCCCGCTAACTTGGTAGTACAAAGCTCTTCGGGGATTAGATTTTAGATACGCAAGGTTATTACCATTGTTTTTTTTAGGTGCCCCCATAGGAGGTCTTGGGTTTCAATTTTCGATCCAAGTTCGGTCTTGTTTGTTCTAATTTCTCTATAAATGAAAAGATCTTGTTGGATACCCCCTTTCGGCTGGGATTTCTGAATTTGTTACCCCCCTTTCGGCTGGGATTTCTGAATTTGTTACCCCCCTTTCGGCTATGATTTCTGAGTTTGTTACCCCCTTTCGGCTAGGATTTCTAATTTTGTTACCCCCTTTCGGCTAGGATTTCTAATTTTGTTATGATCCTTCCCGCGCTAGGATTGGTGCTTCCAGCCTAGCTTTTTTTAAAATCTTTATGCTTCGTCCCAGGAGGTGGACACTAACTCTTCTTATCGATTTTTTTGTTAGATTCGAAGAATTTGTGCCCTACACCTAACAAGGTGCCCCTTTGGGGATTGGTAAAAAAGATATTTCAAATCTGTGGGACAAATTTAATACTGTCTTTGTATTATCCTCAAAGCTTGATGCCAGCTCCTTCAGTGATGGTTGCTAAGGGTTTGGCGTGTTTCATAATGAAATGTGCAGCTTTCTGACTTGCTATTCGTTTATCATGCTTTCCATTATTTGCCCCATAGCAGCTTATCTTCTCGAAACGATATGCTTATTTGGCATGATGTTCTCGGTCTTTAAGTTGCTTTGCTTGGAATGTGCTTTGGGAAGTTTTCTATTATGGTTTAATTGGGGATGAGAAATTGCTCCAACTATGCCTGCAATTAAGAAATTGGTCCTTAGTATGGTCTTATCATCATATCATTTAGATCGACATATAACTTTTGGTTTATATAACTTTTGTTTAATACATCATAAGTGAATCATCTGCTAAGAACATCGCAAGTAAAAGAGTAGAGTAAAAATGACTACTTTTTCTTAAGTAGTAAAGCAAAGTAAAATAACTTAGGTCATTTTTAGAACCGTCGTAATTAGGGTGCTGATAACTGATCCTCAAGTGAATGCCGGCCTGGATCGGTTTGAGCAAGCCTTCTCATTACTCATTACATGTGGAGAGTTGGAGCAGTGTTCATGCGCTTGTACTTATTGTTGCAAATGATTCTTCCTGACCAGCTCCTCGATTAAAGACTTTTAGATGCCTACAATCATCTGTGTCGTGCCCTAGCTGGTTATATGAAACGATAAAACCTTCCTGATCTTATAGTGCTATCTTTAACTTGTATTTGTTTCGGGATCAGATATTTCTCCGTGTCCTTGGTTGCCATGAAAATATTCCCTATGGTGTCATTGAGGGAGTGAGCTTAGAATTTTTAAAGAATCACAGCTTCTTCTTGGATAAGTTACCTTTCTTTCATTGCTCCTCTTCCGACTTCCAAAACTTTCCTTGTGCACTATCTTCTGTATTTAGCCTGTCGCACACTAAGTTCTCTTCAATGCTCATATATTTTTCAACTTTATTAAGTATCTTTTCGAGTGTACTTGGCTTCTTTTTCTTAATCCATCGTCCTAACTTGGTCTTTTTACATATGGCCCCCCTTCAAGGCCATCAGAACCAGTCGGGGCTCATAATTTTCAACTTCGGCCACTAGCCATGTTAAAGCGAGTGAGAAAATCTTTGACAGACCTCTCCTGGTCTTTGTTGTATTTCACTTAACTCCATGACATCTCAGATTCTGGTTGCTTGGAATTTGAATTGCTTACTGAATAATTTGGCCAAGGTAGCGGAAGTTGTCCACAGACTTCGGCGGCAGCTTTGTGAACCAGAGGTAGGCCACCCCCCTCCAAATAAGTCAAAAAATATATGCATTTGATCTCGTCGATGGTGTGCGCCCCGTCCATATGTTGATCATGTCTGCATAGGAATACTGTAACACCCCACTTTGCTAGGGTCACTCACAAAGGGAATGCACTAGGTTTGGTGAAGCATTATCGAGGTAGACATGCACAGAAATATTACAAGACAGAACATATATAAAACAGCGGAAGTAAAAAAAATTTCATTACCTTATAAAATAAGGTCTAAAGCCTTTTACATCAGAATACATCAAAACCTGTCTTGCAATAGTAAAGAAGCATAAAACCTTTTCATAAATTATTCCCCAAGTAAAAACAGTAAGGTAGCCATAGCCAAGAAAAGTCCAAGACATGCATGATGACCTTCAAGCAGAGGAAGTCCGAACTAAATAACAGTGTTTCCTCCCTGAAAACCTGGGGGGGGGGGGCGGAAGACAAAGAGGCGAAACAAAAACGGGGTCAATCATAAAGACTGGTAAGGTCCTATCTACTTCCAGTATAAAAACCAGGTAAAGGTAACATGACATACATAAACTAAAAGTAAACATAAGGATGATGACAAGATAGATAAGCTAAACCAAGATAACTGGATGCACCACTGTAGCAAGATAAACTAAGGGTATCATGATAAACTACGGTGTCAAGATAAATCAAGGTATCACATCATCAGGTTCCTATCAAGTATACTATCCCAAGGTATCTATCATGTATAACATCCCACGGTATCTATCATGTATAACCTCCCAAGGTATTTATCATGTATATTCGCTCTGCACCTCTCGTACTAGTATCCCTACCCCGCGTCATGTGTTAACTATGAATGTCCCCTTACCCAATGTCATGTAATGGTCCATGTCAACCTAATATATAGCATATGTAGGTTTCACAGCTCGTATGTTTCTTCCCATGTATAAGTTCAGTCCTTTGCCGTAGGCCGTAACGGGCTTTCCCATGTAAATCTATACCACCTCAACGTAGTACCATTTTATCCTTGATGTTGTTTTGGACTGCTACCCTTGATCTGGTTATGTTTTCTTACCATGAACTATCGCGTGTTCACTTAGGATTTATGCCACCTAGGACCCACTAGGGATTATGCTACCTAATGAATGTTTCTGTGTCTCGGTTTGGGTTCAGGCCACCTAGGGCCACTAGGGATTATGCCACCCGTCAACCGCACCATTTATCCCACGTATGTATCGTGAATCGTTTTCCATGTCTAGACACACATGTATCTCAATGTGCCACCCGAGTTCCGTGCCAGGGCAAATCAAGAAATAAAGAACTCGGTCGGGAGCTTTAAGTCGTCTCCTGATGCAGATATCAAGGTCTGTTTTTGTATCCGTGGCTATGGGTCCCATGTGACCCCTACCTCAACTACTGAAAGGCAATCAAAGAGAAATCATGTATGAGAACTACATCCCGGCCCCACTATGCCCCACTTTCCTATTGGCCAACCTCACCCATGACTCGATAGCAAGAACATGGTCTGTTGGAGTTCTCTGCCTTTCGTTCGTACACGATTGACTTACACGATTGACTAAAGATGGTAGGTAGTCGGCGACGTGCTATCCAAGGCAAAAACAAGTATCGTCGACTCCACGCTAATCCATCCCAGTCTTTAGGTCGCTCGCATAGCAACCAAGGCATACTCTTGGCTCTTCTACCGTAGACCTTAACCTCTGTGAGGCCAGGTTTCATGGACCATCTGCCACCTCATAGAGGGATACCAAGAGTACCCTCACGTCCCCCGAAGCTACCGCTTCGTCACCCAGCTCGCTGGAGCTTTTTATCCAAGTCAGATAAGTTGCTCCTCTTCGTATACTAAGCGATGTCCTACCGTATCAGGTTACTCATCTATTTATGAACTAGTCCCACGTCCTTGGCTAAGAATTATTACTTAGTTATCCTTAACTAAGGTTTACCACTTAGCTTCATTTCCCGTTATCATTGTTAATCCGGCTTTCCACCTAGTCCCCTGAACTAGGGTTTTGTCTAATGGGTTAAGTATTGTCGTTTAAGTTCATGACTTAACCTGCCTACGAATCATGCCAAGATTTGGCTAAGTATACAAGTCCAAGACCAAGCCCTACAAGTCGGTTAAGTATAACAAGAAGCTTATGACTTAACCCTATTCAATCATCAAGTCAAATTGGTTAATTACTTGTTTATCTTAACCCTATCAGATTATCGTGTTAGATTGGTTAAGCATGGATTATCTTAACCTCATCGGATTATCGAGTCGGATTGGTTAAGTATAGGCTAACTTAACTCATCAAATCATCATGTATAATTGGTTAAGTATAAGTTACTTAACCCCATTAAATTATCATGTTAAGTTGGTTAAGTACTGGTTACTTAACCCTATTGAATTACCAAGTTTAGATCGGTTAAGTGTTTAAATTTAACCCCATCGAATTACCGTGTTTAGATTAGTTAAGTGTAGGTTACTCAACCCCATCTAATTACCGTGTTTAGATTAGTTAAGTCTAAGTTACTTAACCCCATCTAATTACCGTGTTTAGATTAGTTAAGTCTAAGTTACTTAACCCCATCTAATTACCGTGTTTAGATTAGTTAAGTCTAAGTTACTTAATTCCATCTAATTACCAAGTCGGATTAGTTAAGTGTAAATTACTTAACCCCATCCCTAATTGTCTTATATGGTTAAGTGTCATTAAGAAATCAAGTCCGGTTTAACTTAGCCTACCCATTCGTGTTATATCGGTTAAGTGTCATTAGTCAAAATTACTTAACCTTTTCATGTGGCATTAATTAGATTAATGCACCCCAACCTCTCACATTAGACTTTGTTATGGTTACTAGTTAAGCCGGGCGGGTCCGGGTAGTTTTACACCACAACCTAGTCTAACCTCGGGTTTTAAGTGCTATGGTGACCAACTACTTACATTGAGTCTTATTGTTTGTAGCCACTAGTTAAGCTGGGCGGGTCCGGGTAGATTTATGCTACAAACTCAACCCAACCTCGAGTTGGCCACTTTCATGTTTGGTCTAGTGTCATGTTACACTTACAACCCACACATGTCTAGTTCAGGTTCCATGTTTTCCTACGTGTCATGACCACATTTAAATGTATCATGAATGTCATGTTCTCATGTAAACCCCGTGTCAAGTTTTCGTGTCATATTCACGTTTTTTCCTAAGCTACCCAAACGTATTTCCAACCCAAGTGGAAGCTAGTCACATAGTAAGGATACCATGCTACATATTGGCCCCAACACATGCACGATGTCAAAGAGGGATTGGCCACAATCATGCATGGTATCATAAGGGTTTTGGCCTCAAAATATGCATAGCATCATAAGGGATTTTTGGCCTCAAACATGCATAATGTCACAACGAGATTAGCCACAAACATGCATAGTATCATAAGGGAATTTGGCCACAAACATGCATGATAACATAAGGGGTTTGGGTTCATTTACATGCATAAGCCCCAAGGTCAAGTCTTTGCCAATATTTCACAATTCAAATGGTTCCCAAAGGTTCATGCTAACATTTCATAGATAAAGATTCAAACTTGCAAGATAAACTAGGTGAAACATAACATGAGTGGCATGATTAAGTCGCTAAAACTTAGCCCAAGGTCATAGATCATAGAAAAGGGGCAAAATTAGGTTCACATTGGCTAGCATACTTATGTTTCATCGCATTTTATTCCATGTCACATTAGAACCACCGTTAGAATCTACAAGTAGCTAGAACTTACATAGCGAGGCTTAAGGAAGGATTATGCATCGTCTTGACGAAGAAAGGTGGCTCCTTTGTGAAGAATCTTCATGAAACTTGCGTAGCAACATTGATCCCTCCTCGATTTGGTGTAGAAAGCTTGCACCTTTTGATTTGAATCCGATTTGAATGCATAAGCCCTTGGAGTTGGAGACGGAGGCCATGATCACTTGGTATTTGGGCAGCACTTCGTAGCATGAGTGATTTGTGAGGGTTTAGGGTAGGCTTAGGGGTCTTTTTATAGAGATTAGGAGTAGTTTAGGCCCTTGGATTAACCCTAGGATAGATCTAAGCCTTTAAAATCCATCAGAAGCCTCCAAACATGTCTTGAGGAACAAGTCAGGTGCACCCAGGCTAAACTGGCCGACCACCCAAGTCGACAGGGGTGTCGACTGGGCAGTCGACACCACCTAGGGTGTGTCGACTCCCAAGTAGACTCCCCAGTCGACTTGGGGGTGGCGGGAATTTTTCCTGCCTGTTCTGCTTGGCTAAACTCTAAATTCAAATTTGAACTGTTTTGAACTTGAAATTTTCTGAAAACTTTGACGGGCCATAACTTGGTCATACGGACTCCGATTTTCAAAAACTCGGACTCTATTTCGCGTATATTTCCGAGACGAACGCAATGGCCCAGCCTGTTTCCCTTGATTCAGTTTTTAACAATAAATTCTGCCTTGATTCTTGTCCTAGCACGTTGTAAAATCCGGGTTGTTACATTTCCCCCAACTTAAAGGATTTCGTCCCCGAAATCTCCAAGTTAGGAAGAACGTATCCTACCATCCATCATCTATCTACTCAAAACATCATCCACAAGCAACCATGGTCCTTAAAAGACTCCTAATGCTTTATGAACACGTGCAGAAAGTGTGTGTATATGTTCCTTAGCTAATGCTAATGATCAGGCCTGAATGATCTTTCTAATGCAAAATATGTTTAGTGCCATGAATCCAACATGTATGCAAATAGTCCTAGTCATATAAACACTATATGTGTGCACAACCATTCATCCACATGCAACATCCGCATGACAACACATTAACTTTCAAACAAGAATAAATACTCGTGCATATGCAACATGAAACGTGACCGCGTCAATCTAGTATCTAATGTGTATTCGCGCATCCACGAGCAACCACTTGCAACCATATCAATCATAACATGTTTCAAATACATGTTTACATCCATAGAGTTCTATCTAAGGTTCCCAAGATAAGATCGAGGAGATAAACAAGACAAACTCCTTACGGGGTTTGTAACAGAAACAGGACCGAGAGGATATCCACCAAGCGATAGCATGCAAGTAAGCTCTACAGGTGAACCAAGGATCAAAGATATACTCTTAAAAAGAGACATGATGCGCGCGTCTAAGCCGCATTTCCTTGAGCCTAATTCCATTGTGCCTTGACCGCCTTTGACTTCATGATTTCGTAGCTCCTTGATTCCTATTTCCAAGGTATGAGTTGGAACTCATTTCACTATCGCCTCTCGTTTCACTTTCACTTATTCTTTCCCTAGTATGCTCGGCTCAAACATATTTGCGTACTCATGCAAGCTCTCCAAAATTCACTAGTGAATTCTGGATCTCGTTTACCAATGACAATCCATGTTACCACGTGCACTTACTAGGGTGATTCCTATAACTCATGCTCAAGCGGAATGAGCCATCCGCCTTATTGGCGAACGTTACTCGATCGGATTAGAGAATTCCGATAAATGCATCAAGAGATTTTAGGTAACTAACCATGACAGAACCCAAAAGGTTATACGAGACTTCGAGGGTATTACCAAGGCAAGTTAAGAGTTTAACTACCATCCTTTCAAAACTGAGAATGGCATCCCTTATTGGATAACCACTTTATCCCTAGAATCCATCCATAGCTCAACAATAGAAGCATTGCTTCTAATCTCAACACTTGGCATAGACATTCTCAAATCCAAACAAGTCATGAATAAATGGACCGACTCTCCAACTAGATTTTGGGACTAAAGTGGGATCTTCTACCATGCTAGTACTAAGGTGCAGAGACTTAACTATCGGGGCAGACTTAAATGATGCGATGATCAAAACAAAGTCTAGATGGGACGATAGAAAAGAAAGGCTAAGCCTTTAACAGAAACGGTACCATTCCTCTTGGGTACGCTAGAAATGTGAGCATACAATTGCCCTCTCGCTGATCTTGTCCTTATCGTCCTTTGTGGGCCAAGCTATACCAATAAGTTGCTTATTCTTAAGCTCGTATCCTTTATCATTGTTCTTACTATCCTTCCTTATAGCGCGGTAACAAGTCTCTCGAGAACTTCCTCCATCGCACGGGAAAACACTTACGTAGCTAGATAAGGATTAGTCGCAGTTTAAAACTACTGCGACCACAGATGGAGGAAAGAAAGGAAAAGAGGTTCAATCAAGGAAACAAAGGATAGTGCTAATGGCTTTTGGGGAATAGCCTTTAAAAACTTTTCTTGAAAAATGCTTCTTTGTAAACGGTTTCTCAAATAGTTTTCAGAAGGTTTTAAAAACTTTTGCCCAGTCTGGTAACCTTCTGCTCTGATACCAAATGTAACACCACACCTCCGTTAGGGTCACTCACAAAGGGAATGCACTAGGTTTGGTGAAGCATTATCGAGGTAGACATGCACAGAAATATTACAAGATAGAACATATATAAAACAGCGGAAGTTAAACAAATTTCATTACCTTATAAAATAAGGACTAAAGCCTTTTACATCAGAATACATCAAAACCTGTCTTGCAATAGAAAAGAAGCATAAAACC
Organism: Allium sativum; assembly: GCA_030737875.1. Lineage (NCBI taxonomy): Eukaryota > Viridiplantae > Streptophyta > Magnoliopsida > Asparagales > Amaryllidaceae > Allium > Allium sativum. Next base: position 12,760 of record JASFAX010006360.1, read on the forward strand.
TTTTCATAAATTATTCCCCAAGTAAAACAGTAAGGTAGCCATAGCCAAGAAAAGTCCAAGACATGCATGATGACCTTCAAGCAGAGGAAGTCCGAACTAAATAACAGTGTTTCCTCCCTGAAAACCTGGGGGGAAACGGAAGACAAAGAGGCGAAACAAAACGGGGTCAGTCATAAAGACTGGTAAGTCCTATCTACTTCTAGTATAAAAACAGGTAAAGGTAACATGACATGCATAAAATGAAAGTAAACATAAGGATGATGACAAGATAGATAAGCTAAACCAAGATAACTGGATGCACCACTGTAGCAAGATAAACTAAGGTATCATGATAAACTATGGTGTCAAGATAAATCAAGGTATCACATCGTCAGGTTCCTATCAAGTATACTATCCCAAGGTATCTATCATGTATAACATCCCACGGTATCTATCATGTATAACCTCCCAAGGTATTTATCATGTATATTCGCTCTATACCTCTCGTACTAGTATCCCTACCCGCGTCATGTGTTAACTATGAATGTCCCTTACCCAATGTCATGTAATGGTCCATGTCAACCTAATATATAGCATATGTAGGTTTCCCAACTCGTATGTTTCTTCCCATGTATAAGTTTAGTCTTTTGCCGTAGGCCGTACGGGCTTTCCCATGTAAATCTATACCACCTCAACGTAGTACCATTTTATCCTTGATGTTGTTTTGGACTGCTACCCTTGATCTGGTTATGTTTTCTTACCATGAACTATCGCGTGTTTACTTAGGATTTATGCCACCTAGGACCACTAGGGATTATGCTACCTAATGAACGTTTCCGTGTCTCAGTTTGGGTTCAGGCCACCTAGGGCCACTAGGGATTATGCCACCCGTCAATCGCGCCCTTTATCCCACGTATGTATCGTGAATCGTTTTCCATGTCTAGACGCACATGTATCTCAATGTGCCACCCGAGTTCCGTGCCAGGGCAAATCAAGAAATACGAAACTTGGTCGGGAGCTTTAAGTCTTCTACTGATGCAGATATCAAGGTCTGTTTTTGTATCCGTGGCTATGGTCCCACGTGACCCCTCCCTCAACTACTGAAAGGCAATCCAAGAGAAATCATGTATGAGAACTACATCCCGGCCCCACTATGCCCCACTTTCCTATTGGCCAACCTCACCCATGACTCGATAGCAAGAACATGGTCTGTTGGGAGTTCTCTGCCTTTCTGTTCGTACACGATTGACTAAAGATGGTAGGTAGTCGGCGACGTGCTATCCAGGGCAAAAACAAGTATCGTCGACTCCACGCTAATCCATCCCAGTCTTTAGGTCGCTCGCATAGCAACAAAGGCATACTCTTGGCTCTTCTACCGCAGACCTTAACCTCTGTGAGGCCAGGTTTCATGGACCATCTGCCACCTCACAGAGGGATACCAAGAGTACCCTCACGTCCCCCGAAGCTACCGCTTCGTCACCCAGCTCGCTGGAGCTTTTTATCCAAGTCAGATAAGTTGCTCCTCTTCGTATACTAAGTGATGACCTACCGTATCGGGTTACTCATCTATTTATGAACTAGTCCCACGTCCTTGGCTAAGAATTATTACTTAGTTATCCTTAACTAAGGTTTACCACTTAGCTTCTTTTCCCGTTATCCTTGTTAATCCCGGCTTTCCACCTAGGCCCGTGAACTAGGGTTTTGTCTAATGGGTTAAGTATTGTCGTTTAAGTTCATGACTTAACCTGCCTACGAATCATGCCAAGATTTGGCTAAGTATACAAGTCCAAGACCTAGCCCTACAAGTCGGTTAATTATACCAAGAAGCTTATGACTTAACCCTATTCAATCATCAAGTCAAATTGGTTAAGTACTTGTTTATCTTAACTCTGTCAGATTATCGTGTTAGATTGGTTAAGCATAGATTGTCTTAACCTCATCGGATTATCGAGTCGGATTGGTTAAGTATAGGCTAACTTAACCTCATCAAATCATCATGTATAATTGGTTAAGTATAAGTTACTTAACCCCATTAAATTATCATGTTAAGTTGGTTAAGTACTGGTTACTTAACCTCATTGAATTGCCAAACTTAGATTGGTTAAGTGTTTAACTTTAACCCCATCGAATTACCGTGTTTAGATTAGTTAAGTGTAGGTTACTCAACCCCATCTAATTACCTTGTTTATATTAGTTAAGTCTAAGTTACTTAACCCCATCTAATTACCGTGTTTAGATTAGTTAAGTCTAAGTTACTTAACCCCATCTAATTACCGTGTTTAGATTAGTTAAGTCTAAGTTACTTAACCCCATCTAATTACCAAGTCGGATTAGTTAAGTGTAAATTACTTAACCCCATCCCCTAATTGTCTTATATGGTTAAGTGTCATTAAGAAATCAAGTCCGGTTTAACTTAGCCTACCCATTCGTGTTATATCGGTTAAGTGTCATTAGTCAAAATTACTTAACCTTTTCATGTGGCATTAATTAGATTAATGCACCCCAACCTCTCACATTAGACTTTGTTGTGGTTACTAGTTAAGCCGGGCGGGTCCGGGTAGCTTTACACCACAACCTAGTCTAACCTCGGGTTTTAAGTGCTATGTGACCAACTACTCATAATGTGTCCTATTGTTTGTAGCCACTAGTTAAGCCGGGCGGGTCCAGGTAGAGTTATGCTACAAACTCAACCCAACCTCGAGTTGGCCACTTTCATTTTTGGTCTAGTGTCATGTTACACTTACAACCCACACATGTCTAGTTCAAGTTCCATGTTTTCCTACGTGTCACGACCACATTTAAATGTATCATGAATGTCATGTTCTCATGTAAACCCCATGTCAAGTTTTCGTGTCATATTCACGTTTTTTTCCTAAGCTACCCAAACGTATTTCCAACCCAAGTGGAAGCTAGTCACATAGTAAGGATACTATGCTACATATTGGCCCCAACACATGCACGATGTCAAAGAGGGATTGGTCACAAACATGCATGGTATCATAAGGGGTTTGGCCTCAAAATATGCATAGCATCATAAGGGGTTTTTGGCCTCAAACATGCATAATGTCACAACGAGATTAGCCACAAACATGCATAGTATCATAAGGGAATTTGGCCACAAACATGCATAGTATCATAAGAGAATTTGGCCACAAACATGCATAGTATCATAAGGGAATTTGGCCACAAACATGCATGATAACATAAGGGGTTTGGGTTCATTTACATGCATAAGCCCCAAGGTCAAGTCTTTGCCAATATTTCACAAGTCAAATGGTTCCCAAAGGTTCATGCTAACATTCCATAGACAAAGATTCAAACTTGCAAGATAAACTAGGTGAAACATAACATGAGTGGCATGATTAAGTCGCTAAAACTTAGCCCAAGGTCATAGATCATAGAAAAGGGGCAAAATTAGGTTCACATAGGCTAGCATACTTATGTTTCATCGCATTTTATTCCATGTCACATTAGAACCACCGTTAGAATCTACAAGTAGCTAGAACTTACATAGCGAGGCTTAAGGAAGGATTATGCATCGTCTTGACGAAGAAAGGTGGCTCCTTTGTTGAAGAATCTTCATGAAACTTGCGTAGCAACGTTGATCCTTCCTCGATTTGGTGTAGAAAGCTTGCACCTTTTGATTTGAATCCGATTTGAATGCATAAGCCCTTGGAGTTGGAGATGGAGGCCATGATCACTTGGCATTTGGGCAGCACTTCGTGGCATGAGTGATTTGTGAGGGTTTAGGGTAGGCTTAGGGGTCTTTTTATAGAGATTAGGAGTAGTTTAGGCCCTTAGATTAACCCTAGGATAGATCTGAGCCTTTAAAATCCGTCAGAAGCCTCCAAACATGTCTTGAGGAACAAGTCATGTGCACCTAGGCTGAACTGGCCGACCACCCAAGTCGACAGGGGTGTCGACTGGGCTGTCGACACCACCTGGGGTGTGTCGACTCCCAAGTCGACTCCCCAGTCGACTTGGGGGTGGCGGGAATTTTTCCCGCCTGTTCTGCTTGGCTGAATTTGAATTCTAAATTCAAATTTGAACTATTTTTGAACTTGAAATTTTCCGAAAACTTTGACGGGCCATAACTTGGTCATACGGACTCCGATTTTCGAAAACTTGGACTCTATTTCGCGTATTTTTCCGAAACGAATGCAATGGCTCAGCTTGTTTCCCTTGATTCAGATTTAATCATTAAATTCTGCCTTGATTCTTGTCCTAGCACGTTATAAAAATCCGGGTTGTTACAAATACATTGGGGTCGCTTGTTCCTTCATAGGGTCGCACTATCTGAGGCTTAAATTCCTGCGGATATATAGCCATTTTAATTCTTTTGGTGAGTGGGGTCTTAGTAGGAAGAAATTCCCACTCCTTTCGATTGTCCACTTGTTTCAAGTTATTTTTCATGATTTCACATGCCATTTCTGAAATATATTCCTGTTCTTTGTTCTGATTCATGGAACAAACACCTTCTTCCTTTCCAATTCCTTGCCTAAGCGTGTAATTACAATTTGGAGTAGGGGAATATGGGGTATCCTTCGAGAGGAATGCCTCTTTCGTAGGATCATCTGATCGTGGAGAGGTTGTGCCCTCGGAAGAATTGTACATAGGTGCTTTAGCTTTCCCTTGGTCCAGATCGGCATGATATGTAACTTCCCGAACAAAATTTCCCTGTTTTGTACTTGAAGTAGAGGATTATGTATTATAGGCTTGATTTGTTCCTGCAGGTAGAAAGCGAGTGACACTCAGCGTGGCTTTTGTAATAGCGGCTTGCATAGCGAACATTGACCCAAGTTTCTTCATCATTGCACTGTTTGCGATGGTTATTTGGATCGTCAATCCCGCCATTGCTTCTTCCAATTCTCTTTTCGTTACAACAATCTCGACTCTTGACGATTCTCTTATCTCGAAATGGGTGGCGGGCGATGTGACAATATTAGTATTGTTGGCTGGGCCATTAACTTCGCGGATGGTCTCCTTTGGTATACCCATGACTTCAAGCAAATTTTTCCAAGGAGATCTTGTTGAAATTCTACAGGGAAGGACTCAAATACGGCCCCACGGTGGGTGCCGAACGTTTTCACCAAAAATGGTTCAAACACCAAGGGTACAATGAATGTACTTCATCAATATGGTTAGAAGATAAGTGGAGCCACACAAAACAACAATTGAAAGTAAAAATGCAAAGGAAACAAAATGGAGATGAGGTTTTATAGTGGTTCAGCCTTGTGTTAGGCCTACATCCATTGTGAATAGAGTTTTCATTATCATGATGATGATTACAAGACATATCATATCTTGCTCTTTATACATCATTTCATCCACTCAATATAGTTTCAATTTACATACAAATTCCGTTTAGATTCACGAGATTCGATGAAGGAATAGCAGGATCAGTAATGTAGAAGGACGGAAAGGCGACGGAGGAGGAAGAGGATGTCTTGGATCTTTCACTCTTATCAGATTTTGACAGATGCCATGACTGAATGGATGAAGGATCTTCGGATGATGATGATGGATGGAAATGTTTAAGGAATGGCTAAGGATGGAATTTAGCAGCACTTCGTGGTCACTGGATTCCCCCTTTCTTGGTGGGGGGTGTGTCCTACTCATAGGTGAACCCCTGTGGAGATTTGAACTTCAATTCATTTGAGTCGCTCGTCCCATTTATTACGAACATGCCACCGCCCAGTTGTAGCCAGTTGTCGGTAGCTATTTCCAGTTATCCTGCTGGAGCGACTGCATAGGAACGAGCCATGTGTTATCACGTTTGAGGCCTCCGCACGTTTATCAACTGATTGAAATGCTCATATCAGATGGTAGACGAGCGGTTGATCAAATCCTGTAAAGCTGATGTGTGTGCGATTGCTCTAATTGTGGTACTAGTGACAAGTCACAGGAAGAGCGTGAGTTCAAGGTTGTAATCCCATGAGCGGATGTGCGATCCATGGATGATTTCGAGGTCGAACATCTGCGGAATGGGTCGTGCGACTGAAGCCAGTTTCCTTCTTTGCCTTGTACGATCAATTTCTTTGATGCGAGAATAAGCGACTTCCTTGATATGAGCGATCTCCGTAGAGTGTGCGGGCCTCAAAGTTTTAGGTAGTACCATTATTAATGTGTGACCTATCTACATAATTGTGTTGCACCTTATAACTATCCTTTTCTCTCGTGTTGGAGCTGTAGTCTATGTTTGACTTTGTTACACACAAACGATCTTTGTTAAGGCATATATTTACAAATCTTATGGATGCTTGTCCTATTGTTCTAGTTTGGACTTGGTTCCTATATGATCCTTAAGAGATAAACAGTTAAAGGAATGACGAAGAAAAACCAGGTGTTCACATGGGATGCCAAGTGTGAGCAAGCGTTTGGAATCCTGAAGGAGAAACTGACGAGTGCTCTTGTTTTAACCATTCCAAGTGGGAATGAAGATATGATTGTGTATACCGATGCATGTGGTACTGGACTTGGAGCAATGCTGATGCAGAAGGATAAGGTAGTGGCATACGCGAGTTGATAGCTGAAGCGGCATGAAAGAAACTACCTAACTCATGATTTAGAGTTGGCAGCGATTGTGTTTGCTCTGAAGATGTGGAGGCATTACCTGTTGGGATTTCGATTCGATTTGTTTACGGATCATAAGTCATTGTAGTATCTTTTCTCCCAAATGGATTTGAATCTTCGGCAGCAACGGTGACTAGAGTTTATGGCATCATATGATTTTGGTATAGCCTATACACTTGATAAAGGTAACACAATTGCAGATGCACTGAGTCGAAGACACGTGAGTTTGGGAGCGATGTTTTCGGAATGGAAGAGCCTCGAGTATTCAGCAAGGTTTGATTTTAGGTCAAGTTGTGAATTGGAACCTGAAATGTTGGCAAACTTATTGATAAGACATACTCTCATCGAAAGGATTGGCGAGAGCTAAAAGAAAGATGTAAAGCTTGTCGAGTTTATCCAGACGCTCGAACCAGAAAATAAAGAGTTCGAGGTCGATCGAGAAGGTTGGCTTCGAAAGAAAGGACGACTGGTTATTCCTGATATCGACGGACTGAGAGATGAGGTTCTAAGGGAATGTCATCACTCGAAGTTGACGATTCACCCCAGTGATAATAAGATGTATCAAGACAAGAAGCTAGTCTACTACTGGGAGGGGATGAAGCGAGATGTTGGAAAATTCATTTCCAAATGCATGAACTGTCAGTTGGTGAAAGCTGAACAGTAGAAGTCGAGTGGATTGCTTACAGACATTGGAAGTTCCTACATGGAAGTGGGAGCAGACATCGATGGACTTTATTGATGGACTACCTAGAACCAAGGCAGAAAATGAAGGGATTTGGGTCATCGTGGATCGTTTGACCAAAAGTGCAAGGTTCATTCCTGTCAAGCCAACTAGGACGACATCGAAATTGGCTGAACTTTATGTGAAATGGATAGTTCGATTCCATGGTATCCCAAAGAGTATAGTAAGTGACCGAGATCCAGTGTTTACGAGTGGATTTTGGAAAAATCTACAAGAAGCTTCGGGAACCGAATTATGTTTGAGTATGATTTATCATCCCCAAACTGATGGTCAAACCGAGAGGGTTAACCGAGTTTTGGAAGATCTCCTAAGAGCTTGTGTGCTGGATTTTGGGTGATCGTGGGAAGACAATCTACATCTAGTTGAGTTTGCATATAATAATAGCTACCGGTCTAGCATTGGGTTAGCACCATACGAGGCGTTGTATGGTAGGCCGTGTAATTCTCCAGCATGTTGGTCTGGAACTGGAGATAAATTGATACTTTGGCTAGAGATGATTAGAGAAACATCAGAATGTATCGAGATCATTCGACAATGAATGAAGGTAGCCGAAGATAGTCAAAAGAGTTATGCCGATAAGCGTCAAAAAGATTTAGAGTTCGACGTTGGCGATTTGGTTTTTGTGAAGGTTTCGCAGTTATAGCCTGTGGTTCGATTCGGAAGCAAAGGAAAGTTGGCTCCTAGGTTTGTTGGACCATTTTCGATTGTCGAACGAATTAGAAAGCTCGCATATAGATTGGAGTTACCCGAGAAGATGTCGAGTGTGCATAATGTATTCCATGTGTCATTTCTACGGAAGTTCGTGCATGATTCAAATGTGGTGGTACCTCTAGAGCGGTATGAAGAACTAGAGGTCGAGACCGTAGTTGCGAAACCCCGTAAGTCGCTTCGTGTTGTAGGAAATGACACGAAACATCTGAGAAGGAAGACAGTTAAGCTAGTCAAGGTACAATGGAGTAAAGATGGCAACGATTGTATGTGGGAGACAGAAGAGAGCGTAAAGGCGAATCATCCAGAACTCTTCTTCGATAGGACCCTTTGATATCGTATCATCATTATATCGTTGTATCTTATTGTTGTTTGATAGAATTCCACATGCTAGGATAAGGCTATGGATGCATGGTATGATGGTTGCTAGTTTGGATGATAGATTTGGATTCTCATGGATGGTAGGCATGCAGAATTGTTGTGGTTGCTTGTGTTTGTTGGAATTTTGGGGGTGAAATTCTTAAGGGGGAGAATGTAACAGCCCGCATTTTACGTATCAGAAGATCGTAAAATATTTTTATTTAATTCCTTAAGGGTTGGATCATCCTCATATTTTAATATGTTGCTTATGGGGATGTGAGACAGGTCCATAATTTTTACCAATTTTGTTTGTGACCACTTAGCCCCTGTCAGCCTTGTAGAGGGCATTACTTTTGGCTCAGGTCGAATCAGGTGGTGAGACCAGTGCCATTGGAAAGTAAATGATGATTGTCTTACCGTAGAGTGGTTACATTAAAGATTTGGCTCAACGATTTCGAAGGAATTGTTGTTTTAAGGTTTAACAGTTGGTTGTTCAGGTTTTTAAGCCATAATTGGCTGATTTGGAGATGCCCATTAGTGGGTCGGTTGAAGGCTATAAATAGGGGGTGGAAGGTATGGGAAATAGTTTACTTTCCCTATTCTCACATTTGGAAGAGCCAAGGGATCCTCCATTCCTCCATCATTCTACCATTAAAGCTTAGGAAATCGAAGATCTACACCATTTGAGGATAGATCTACACCGTTGCAAGGGAGAGCTCGTCAAATTAAGGAGTTTGGATCTAATTCCTTGCTGTTTGGAATCTTAATTCATTGTTTTTGCTTTGATTTGGAGAATTGGTGAGTGATATGCATCTCTCACATGGATTCAATTTTGGTCATGTTTTTCATCAAATTCAAGCATTTTCTCATAGATCTATACCTTGGCGAGTTCATTTTCATATGAATCACTATAGGATTTGATTTAGCAAGTTTAAACCGGTAATACCTATGCTATTTCATATGTTTATGCAAGTTAAATCCGCAATTTAGTTCATATGTTTGTTTATTATGATTATGGTGAAAATTGTATAATTTTGATGAGAATTATCATACTCATGTTGTTAGTGATTTCATAACATTCTTATGGTTGCTTGAATGAATTGGACGAGTATATTTTGTCGATTGTATTAATTGGCGAAGTTTTGGTCGAAATTAGACTTGAATTAGGGTTGTGCAGTCTACGGGTGAGCTCGTAGTACAACATGTAGTACAATGTGCAGTACAATAGGGGGTCTATCGCACGTAGTGGGGTCGGTCGAGCATTAGTCGGGTCGGACTCTGGTCGTGCAAGGTGAGACAGGGGTCGGTCGAGCAGAGATACAATGGTCTAGCACTAGGAAATGGGGTCGGTCGCTCCTTGTGTCAGCTATCTTATAAAGTGAAATGTTCGGGTCAAACAGGCAGTGGGTGGTCGTGCATGGGGAGAGTCAGTCGGTCAGAGGAGGAGTGCTCGGTTGGGTGTTTAGGAGGCTCGAGTCGTTGGTAATGTTGAGGGGTCGGTCGGCCATAAGGTTGATATGGGGTCGGTCGGTCTTAATACCGTGGGTTGGTCGGTCTCTGATCTCGTAGGGTTGGTTGGCCGGTGTGTTAAAGAGTTGGCAGCGTTTTGAAGCGCGGTGGTGAATGGCATGAGTGCTATGGTATTCCCTAATAAATTGTTGAATGATATTGGTTGTTCTAAGCCTTATATTAATGTTGTTTGGTTTAGTAATGTTGTGACTTCAAGATATGCATTCAGAATTATGTGATGAGTTCGTTGATCGGTGTAAAGCAATGAATGAGAAGACGACTCAAAGGTGTTTTGAGTTCATGGATAACGGATACTCAAGGGGACTTGAGTTAATGAATGGTCATCGGAGTTGATCGCTAGAGATGCGAAGGACGAGAGATTATCGTTATCGTAAGTTCTAGTAGACTCAAAGCAGAGGTACTTTGGGCAGTCATGAAGGGCTCATACCTTAGGCAGTCGTGAAGGGCCTAATTATCGAGATTTGAGAAGATAAATATATGAGTCATGATGGCGTATGGAGTTTTTGCTAGAACTGGGGTTACCATTAGCCCTTAACATATGACAGTCATGATGGGCTGTCATACGATTAATGATGGTTTCAAAGCAGGATTGGCGGTGATAGCCAGAGTCAGTCATGGATGATTGGATGCTCTGTTTGTACCGTCTCAGGTAGATTGTCCAACGTCAAAGGAGATGTTCCTTAGGTGCTTGTCTGATATTAGTTTAGGCCCCCGGGCCTTGTTCTTGAGGGATGTTGAATTCGATTAGGATGGTTTACATGAGATATAATTTGGATGTCATGAGTGCTTTACCCTGATTGAATGGGTTTCTGGTTCCATGGATGAATGGTTGAATTGTTTAATGTAAAGGCTATCACTGTCCGATGTGGGGAAGACGGGAGTTGAGTTCTTCTCTGATGTTTGGTAGATTGGTTTGTTAATCTACCTATTCTCATATACTTTGTTGATGAAGTTTGTTAGCTGTTTTATCGCTCACTAAGACTGTTGTCTAACTCAAGGTTTTACGTTTCCCTCTTATTACCTTGGGTTGTTCATCCAGTTGTGGATGGGCAAATTAGGTGGCAGGTGGCAGATGATTGCTTAGTGAGGACGGTGTAGATGTTCGGAGGTAAGTAGGAGGCTAGCGTACTATCTTTTTCTATGTAGTATTTGGATTTCTGCTGTTTGTTATTCTCTGAGTGTTGTAGTGAGGAAATTTGTATAAATACTATCGTTGTAATTCAAGTCTATGGATATTACTTTCTAGTCGTTATGAAAGTCTAATGTTTCCTGCTTCACTATTAATACCTATTGTATATATTCTATTATATTTTATCCTTGGGTTGTGAGATTTACGACATGTTCCGATGATGTTTACCTACTTTGATGATCATCCATAGCTACCTAGCACGCCTTTCAGCGTATTATTTTTCATGTTTAATGCAGGGGTTGTGGGCGGTCGTCACATGGTTTGAATAATACCATTAGATAGTACTTTATTTGAGGCTGAAGTAGTTCTTTGTCATAAAGCTATTAAACCTTCCATGTCCATTGTAATGAACGGTTCACTCACATCAATTTTAAACCATGATTCATTGTCGATGAGAAGTTTAACTCGTTTCTCTCTATAATCCATGGTTGTTATTCCCTCCTTTTATATATTTCAAGTTTCCATTCATGCACAACACCACAAACAAATGGGTGTGTGCGCGTATGAGATTTTGTGTGTGTGTTTGTCTATATATAGCTTCCCAAAAAGTGAACATTTCATGTTGTAAATTAAATATTTAAAATTTTAATATAATCATAGATGAGGTTCGCAAAAGTTAAAAATTATCATGATTGCTATCATTGTCATTTAAAACCATGAGCAATCTGCTACGATAGTTGCTCTGACAAACTTCGTTGGAGATGTATTGAAAAAATAGCAAACATTTCAAGTTGGAGATATATATAGTGTATGTATGTATACTATAATATTAATTTAAATATGATGATGGATTTTTGATGAAAACTATCTGTGTCTTACGTAGGATTAACATTAAATTGATTTTTTGTTTGTGTTGATATTTAATTTTACGTAAAGAGCAACTAAGTACTCGCAGCTTGGAACACTCACATCATTTATGCTTACATGAGATAAATGGTCTGAATAACACCTTTAGATAGTAGCAAATCATCGATTTTCTCAATTTAAAAAAAAAGAAAATTTAAAAATAAACACGCGATACAGTCAGGAAAACTAATTATATAGCATAAAGACTATGTTAACTTGAGCCTAAATCTATCTAGAATAATATCTGTGATTAGTCAAGCTAAAATAAATATGAGAAATGTTAGAAAAAAGGAAGAGAGAGACATATAAGTAAGTTGAAATGAAAATAAATGTAAGATTATTACAAATGCCCCAATAGGAATCAATGCACAACTACAACATCCGTTAATTCACAAACATAGCAGTCAAAGGACATGTGGTGGAAATGAGAGGAAGGATTAACCGACAGTTAAGATAATATCAAAAATATTTCCTAAAAGTGAATCTAAAATACGTAAAGAAGAGCTGTAGTGGAACGCTATAATTTTTTCAGTGTACTTCTGATGAGATAAAATTGAACGGTTATGATGGCTTTACTTGAGAAGACCTTCTATTGCATGTGCATATCAGCCAAGTATATAAGGTGCATATCAGGAATGTAACATTGACAAATATATTGTCTGCCGCAAATGCTATAGGACTAAGTAGGCTTAGTACAATATATACTAATTCAACTGTGTAAAAATAATAATGCGTGGTTACGGTGAAATGCCAATTTATCACATGCTCACCTATCTTATGAAATAATCACATTCTTTAAACCTTCGAGTTAGTACCATCATGTAGAATGATTTCCCAATACCTAGCACCTTACTCTATTTAAAATTTGCACTTTGGAAAGTTCATTAGCATTTACGATGTGTAATGTTTTCCTCTAATTGCTATTTTATGTAGAATATGTATAATAATATACCAATATATGCTACTAATTTTATTACGATGATATAATGGAACATGGAAAAGATTTAAAATAGAAAAATATTAATGAAATATATGATCATTATACATATTATATTAAAATAAAATAAAATAACAAAATCATATCATTTAATTACTCATTATTAACCACCAAACTGTTAAAGTTAAACAAAGTAAAAGGCAATTTTTGTTTGACCTCGTGTTCATAAGCAACTCAATGCAAACATAGTAATACTTGAATACGTCTTTCATTTAAATGTTGAAAAATTGATACTTATGTCACTTACATGAGGAAAACTAAAAGCACGCAACAAACAGAAAACGACATCATAAATGAAGCTGTTAAACACAAAATGAACCCATATATTTGATAAATTAGAAATATAAAATAAAACACAAATAAACATGAGATTCATCCGTCATAGATGGATATGTAGATTCATTCATATTGTACTCTTAGTTGAATTTTTCTTCCCTCTTCAACCCTATGGAATAAAAATTAACCTTTTTCACAAAACATATTTTCAAAATCAAAATTAGGAAATATAACAGTCTTTGGTAAACCATTCAAATAAACATGAAAGCAAATTAAATATTTTATTTCTATTTCTGTAAGCAGCCTTATTTTGCTATACAGTAAAATTCTCATGTTCAGATGTAGAAAGAAACACATATATATACCATTTCCGTGTTATTTTCTTCTAACGTCAAAGAACCCTCAATGTATATACTAAATATCAACAACATAAAGTATAACTAAATAGAAATGACATGAAATATTAAAAAAATAGCCAACAAAGATGAATATTACGAAAGAAAGAAAAATATAAAGTACTAACCATGGAAGTGGTCAAGTAGGACTATTATTTACCAGCATAAAATAAAATCAATAGTAGCATAGAATTAGGAAAGGGAAGCATATATACGTGTGTTGATGAACCAAGCTCTGAAAGATCTTAGTCAACAAATATGAAATGCATGTGCATATGCTAAGATCAGTCACTTATGTTGTGCTCGCGGATCGAGCAAGGTGCACTAGGGAGGGTTTTACGACTCCGGTCGATTTCCCTGCTGAAAAAATTCAAAAAAATAAATAAATCTGAATTTCGAATAATGAATATAATACATAAATAATTAGAATAACATCCACCAAGTTTGAAATGTACATCAGTTCGAGAATGTAAAAATAATGAGCAACTGAAACTGATACCAAAAGCCAACTAAAAAAATGGACAATTTTCTTTTATAGAAAATTTCTAATTACCACATAAATACGATGCTCTGACATCTAAGTATCAAAACATTGTACTAGCAATCAAACATATGTTTGTTCATGTAATTACTGTTTTCACGGAAATCAGAGAAGTCAGGCAAATAAAAGCAATTTGAAACATATGCTTACTATGTTTATTTGACACAAAACACCAGCCAGATTTTACTATGTTTTACAATAACATTCCTATTTTCAAATACAAGAAAATAACATGAAGGATAAATTGTTTGAAAATTTTAACCATAAGGACAAGAGACTAAATTTTTTTTCAAAAGGACAAAACATAGCCCAAATTTATTCAAAAGGACAATACACTTAATTTTAAAAAAAAATCAAATTTTCTTATATATATATATTGCAGATTTTAGGTAATAGTTTTGTATGTCTAAAGGTATCAGTTTGCTCTCTGCAGCTAATAGGTAGCAGTTTTGTGTGTTTGAAGGTATCAGTTTTTAGCCTACCGCTTGTAGGTAGCAGTTATGTATACTTCTAAGTATCAGTTTTACATGAAACAATTTTCTTTTATACGTAGAGAATGATAGTGGATGATGGAAACGTTGTCAGAAGAGAGGAGTTGAACTATTTGGTAGTGTAATGAGATTGTAGATACATTTGACGTTTTTATGTTTAACCGTTAATGTCTAATGAGATTGCAAAGAGAGGTTATTTATTGATGTATAGTGGTGGTTTGTTGGCGGAATGTTCATGTATACGAGGATGTGGAGATGAAGTTTGGTTAAGGGTGATACGAAACTGTTACGACCCGAATCTTCCCGTAAAGGAAAGCCCGGATTACTTTGAGAACAAACCACATCGGAACACAAACAGAAGAACATTTCATTGCTTATTACAATAATTTCATCAGAATACAAGAATATACAGAGTATGAATGAATAAAATACATCAGAGAAATATCAGAGATTTAAATTACATTACTACAGCGGAAAATAATACAAAACACAACTGAAAGGAATATACGGATACAGAGCTTTCCGAATGTCATTCCAGCTGTAAATCAGGATCCTGTGAATATAAATCTGCAAAACCAAAACTACTAGCTGCCCGTGTGGAAAATAGGGGCACCCAGAGTTTAGGTTAAAACAATAAACTTCAAGTCAGTCATTTGACTGGTGTGTGAACTAAAACAATTATTTAAAACTTTACTTTTAAATAAGGTATATCAAGGGACCACGCCGTATAACACGGAACGGGTTTCCTCCCAAGAATACCAGTGCATATATCAAAACAGCGCAATGCTTTTTTGGAAAAATGAAGCTATTATAAGACCCAGGTCCTATTACACAATGCAATGCAAGCCGGGGATAGGGTTTTCCCTTATAATAGCCAAACATGCTTGGTACGTTAAAACAAATCATTTGATACTATTATAAGTTCATAGTGTATAAAAAAACTTCAAATATAAATGTATCAATCCTAGGCGGCATGGGTAACATATATCATGTCGCCAATACTAGGTTCTACAATCAAAACCGCAAATGTCACGTATTTGGAAGTTGGATTTCCGTCTGTGAACCAAGGCAAGGGATCATCCTTACCGCTTCGAGACGCTCTAGCCCGCCCCTCAGGCAAGTAGTCTGTCAAGCCTTTGGATCGTCAGGGCCGGTCCACTCGATGTGGATTAAAATGCCTGAACACTGCGTTTCCCCTCCCTATGGGGCGTAAATGAGCCAAATGACTCCATCGGTCCCGAATCGACCGATATAACCGAGGCGCCTCGCAATCAATCATCCACATAAGTAAAATGTCAGGTCTTGTAAAAACACTGACACCACTCCTAGCTAGAAGGAAACGCATGCCCTCCCTGAGGTCGTTCTCCCGTTTCTGGTTCACAGCGGGGTGTGAGGCTTGCGAATTAACGCTACACAAAGCTATGCCACAAAGGCCGTGCATTTATCATCAACCACTAGACTTTGCTTTTCAACAAAAGCCTTGATCATTTGCATCTCAGCATGCCACACAGGCAGTTCACGCTATGCAACCGATGTATATCAATCACACAGAATGAAATCCGATGCAGACACACATCCATTTACAAGTCCGTTCTGGGTCTGAACGAAACCGGAGGAACCTTATTCGTCGCATATCCATCGATCTCCAAATACGTCTGGACGATCACCAACTGATTCCCTCCTCTTGGGTGTACAGCCCAATCAAGATCATCAGTAATTATCCAAACGACATGAAGACCTCCGGTCTTCAACCACGGTCTTCATCCTCGACCCATAGTCGGATCAGTTATTCAGAATGAGATAAACCCGGTCTTTCTGAATAACCCGCGTATAAAATAAACAAGTGCTATAAAAACACAACATGCGCCTCATTCCAATCCAGAATATTCCTTTATTAAAATATTCTTTTACTTTGGGAAAGGTTCCCATTAATTTTATCAAAGACAAATTCTTTAAATTTATTCTTTAATCTTTCTTTGAATATCAATTCAAACCAAATTATGGTTTATCCAAATTAGTCGGGATTAGCGAACCTTACCGAAGTAATCATTTGTTAAATTTCCCAACCCCAACCTATTCATCCCATGAAGTAAAACTGGTAATACTTCATATCTAACACCACAGTGTTATCGGTAAATTCAATTACCATTTCATGTTCAAATCTAATTAAAGATTTAACTATCGCCTGGAGCAAAACTGGTGATACTCCATTCTCAATCATTTCCATCTAATTAAAGATTCATTAAAAATCCACTTGGTTTTAATCTTCCCAAAAATCAATATTAATAATTATTTAACTTGGGAAATCAAAACCTGTCTTTTAACTGGGTTAAAGAACCAATGTCATTTAAACACGGTTCACGATAAAACCCAAAATCACATTCCATTCCATCAGCCCTTAACCGTAAATTAACAAGTGAACAATTCCCTAAGTATTAACCCCGAAGGCCGAAACCAACATCAGATCAATACCTAGAAAACCATTCAACTTAACTAATCTCCAGTTGGTTTCTGATTTTCTTAACTCCGTTGGGTCTAAGAATAGTATTATTAAAGATACCATTCACGACAACCCAAAATTACATTCCATTTACAATGGAATCTTCATGGAAAACAAATTGATATATATATAATCGATATAAACTTCCATATCCGAGTAATAATATAAATGGAATAACAACAAAGCCTTTTAAATTATAGATATATTAGTTGTCTTCCTCCACAGAAATTCACTTCGATTATTACCAAATCGAATTCCATTCCATTCCAAATTATTTTATTAAATTGGAAAACTTTACTTTGGAAAATCTCCTTTAAATCATTACAAAAGATTTATAAATTCCAAATCACATTTCACTGTAAATCGGGTTAAAGAACGAATGTCCTTAAAACACAGTTCACAACAAACCCAATTCACATCCCATTAATCATCGGGTTGAAGAACAAGTGTTATTTTAAACACCGTTCACGGTAAACCCAAAAATCAATTTCAATTCAATTCCAATTAAATATTAATTAATTGGTATACTTCATTAAATCTAAATAAAAAGATTTAATTTTTTTCTCAACTGGGTTAAAGAACAGTGTTAATGAAGACACCATTCACGACAACCCCAAATTCCATTTGATATTAAATACAAGGCTCTGAATAGAAAATATATCGGCTTATATTCAATATCAAATACTATAACCAACAAATATTGTATTGGAAATAATGATATAAATATATCTTTCAAATTTCCATAAATATATCTATATAATCACGAAATCCAACATCGAAATATTCCGAAGACAATTTCGATTCAAATCCATTTCCAATCTATATATTGGAAATTCTGGTTATTTTTAAAACCAATTCAAATCTAATTTATTTATCTTTAAAAATAATTGGATTATAATTCTAGTTCAAAACTAGTTCATTTCGATAAAAATTTATTTTTATCTTTTCAAATATGGAATTTTTCATCCCAATTCTTTCCAAATCATTTCTTATGATTTTACACAAATTATTGCTATTTTTAATAATTTTATCAAGGCCCATACAGTCGATTTCCATCAACGGCCATCGAACTACACTTACTGCGACCTTTTCCAAATTTGATTTGGACATAGTTCCAAATCCAACCGTTAGATTTCCAATTTCTTGTAATCATTAGAAAGCTCTTTTCGATACGAACCCAACGGTTCCGATTTTAGGAGAATCTGACAGTCGGATCTCCCGTAATATCCATTCGAAGTAAATGGTCGAAATTCGCGAACTGCCGCAGCGCGGCGCGTTCTATTCAGGCCATTATATTATATATATAATATATATTTCTTCGATTTCCATTTAAAACGTATTTTATAAATCGTTTTAAATTCGTTTTCAAAACGATTTCAACTTCATATTCAATTTCTAATCAAAATTGAATATTCCATACCATCGATATATAAATGATAATATTTTCAAAACATTATATTTTGAAATCAATTCCTTTTCGATATTCATTATAAAAATGAATAAAATCGATATAGATATCGTTCTCGTCAAAATGGCATCAATCTAATCGACACGGCTATATATATTTAAATATATTCGTGTCCATCCCAAATCGGACATCAAAACCAAATTTTGATTCTTTTCTGAATATTATTTGAAAAATATTCGTTATTTTAAAATAATCGTTATTTTAAAATATTCATTCTTTCTGAACTGGAATCAGACACAGTCAATTACCATACAATGTGATTTATATGGATTTCATACACACATGCACATAACAACAATCAAACACCGTCAACCATCACCCAAAGTGCATTCTACACTGCATAAGCATCAAATATAAATATTTAACGCTTATAACAGCCGGTCAATCGATCGATCGACATACAGCTAATTATTGGGACTAGTGTATGTCCAATTTCATCCCAACACCCGTGTGGGGTTTTCAAACAATCAAACATAAGTTTTATTTGTGCAGTTGGGCGATGTGCAAAATTTATCGTCCCAATCCATATCACTCAAATGTGTGTACATAAACAAATCGTACATTTTGTTTATAAGTATTTATTTTATATACACGTTAAAAATTATATTTTTAACCATAAAATAATTTATTCCATTCCACATCACACAATCAATTTTCACACCACAAATAACAAACAAACAAGTCGTCCATGGTCTGTGGACAACGGGTGTCGAGTGCTGCTAAGCACCGTCTGCATCCTAGTATATATTTCAACTAGAAAATAAGTTAAAAGTGAGAAGTTCTCACCGAGGGTTCCACTCCTCCGTGCTTTCCTTCTGAACTGTTCGGGTTTCGTTTTGATTTCAGTCGATACCTTCACCATCTTTTCCCGCTGTTCACAGTAAAAATCATATTTTTATCGCTTTATCCCAATAAATAAAAATCATATTTTTATTTCAATTTCTTATATTTTACAACGCTTCTT
>JASFAX010000645.1:0-58199 GCA_030737875.1 Allium sativum
CTATGTTTACAACATATGCTCATTAATTACAGTTCTAAATTACAACATAGCTATGCATACAACATGCATAAATTATATGTTCATAGTCAAATTTATGCATATGTTCAATATATTTTATGCCTCAGACCTAAAGTCATACATTCAATTTAGTCTTGTCAAATTTCGCATCATTCATTATTTATCCCAAAATTTGCGTTCATACGTTCATCTCTTATGAGATTAGGCACAGGCTCGTGGTAGCCTGGCTATAAAAACATGAAAAGAAGAAAAGGGATACAGAACAGTCACAGAAAACAAATCTGACAGAAGAGAATATATATACAATCTCAGATTCAGAATTAAAAACATATCAAAATTATAATTAACGTTTATAGCGGAAAATAACTGTACTTGCCTTGATTGGATCAAAGAAAGAACTTTAACTTGTTGTAGAATCTTTGCAGAAACTTTAATCTCTCGTTTGAATTGAGTTGCTTAGGCTGATGTTGATTATCTTCTAGTTTTAATTCCACAGAGCAGCGACGCCATTTTTATTTTTTTATTAGAAGAAGAGAGCAATGGAGGCTAGAGAATTGTGTAGGAAACCTAGGTAGAGTCTAGGGTCATTTTTATAGAGTTTATGAACTGATTAGGACCATCGATGTTGCTTGGATTGATTGTAGCCATTCATTCGAAAGAGAGACCAATTAGAGCCTGCCACCTAGCCCTAATGACAAAGCATGCTTCTGGAAATCGACCAACATAGACTAGGCCAGCCAGGGTGGACTGGGTTCGACCTGGGTCTGGACCAGGTCGACAGCCCTGTCGACAGCCCTGTCGACCTGGCTAGACCAGGTCGACAGCCCAGTCGACCTGGGTGTCTTAGGCGGGAATTTTCCCGCCCTGGCCAATTGGGCCCGATTTTTAATTTTAAACTTGTTTTCTGAGCTGTTCGAATTTTAAACTTAATTCAGAGACTTCCGGAGGCTATATCTTCTTCATACGGACTCCGTTTTTCGAAAACTCGGACTCTATTTCGCGTATTTTTCCGAGACCAACGCAATGGCGTATCCCGTTTCCCTTAGTTCTTTGATTTCAAATTAATTATACTTTAATTTGTTAATTCCACAGTTATAGAATACACGGGGTGTTACATTCTCCCCCACTTAAAAGGATTTCGTCCCCGAAATCTTCAAGTTAAGAAGAATGCGTCCTACCATCCAATCACCCATCTACTCAACCATCATCCACAAGCATCCATTGTCCTTAGAAAACTTCTAATGTTGTATGAACATATGCAAAAGTGTGTGTATATGTTCCTTATCTAATGCAAAAATCAGACGGTCTTCTGATTCAGTTGACCTCCTTAATGCGAATTATGTCAGTGCCATGAGTCCAACATGTATGCAATAGAATTCTGATGATATATATTATTTCTATATGAGTGCACAACCATTCACTCAAATGCAACATCCATGTGCTGAATCAACCATTTTGCATCCACAAGAATTGAAAAATGCTCACCCATCCATATGCAGTATGAGAGTGTTTTCGAGCCGATCTAGTGCCTAGTGTGTGTATATGCATCCACGGGCAACCACCAGCAACCACTTGCATCCACTTGCAACCATCAAACATAACATGTCTCAAACACATGTTTACACCCATTAGTTTCTACCTAAAGTTCGAAGATTCAATCGATAGGATACAGTCGAATGATGGAAGCGAGTACAGATAGAACGAAAATTTGGTTCCCATTAGACATGGGTCCTAAGTATCGGCCCCAAAGACCGAAACCAACACCAAATTGATACCCCACGAAAACTCAGAATGTATGCGTCATACTTGACGCCTAACACAGATATCCCTCAAACCCCAGTCCCAAACAGATGATCCATAACCCTTATGGGTCTGAGTCTACAGCGGAATTCAGAAATAATACTAGTATTAAAGTGCAGAGTATCGATTACAAAACCAAAATACCAGAATCAGAAAAAGTCTTGACTTCATAATCAGATAAATAAATTAGACCTACTATAGAAACTTTCCTATTTCTATCCTAGCCACTAGCCTCAAGAGTGTTCGCCTGCCCTCCTTGTCCTCGCCTCTTCGGGCAGTCCCTAGTGAAGTGTCCCATCTCCCCACAGTTGAAGCAAGCGCCCTTCCTTTTTCTGCAATCCTTGTTCAGGTGAGTCGAGCTCCCACAAGTGAAGCACTTTTTCCCCTTCTTATTTTCAGACTTCTCATCCTTCTTTTGTGTTTCCTTTTTGGGCCCCGCTTTCTTATTCTGTGGTTCTTCCTTCTTTGTCTCTTTCGGGCCCTTGTCTTCCTCGTGCAGTAGTGCCATATCCACCAATTTCTCGTAAGTTGCTCCCATGGGTACATGGGTCATGGCTAGGCTGTGCAGTGGTTCATTCAATCCTTTAACAAAGCGGAGAACCTTTTTATGCTGAGTGTTGACTAAATCCAATCCGAATCTTGCTAGTTGGTTGAACTGGTTGACGTATTCCTTGACCGTCATACTTCCTTGCTTAAGAGACAAAAACTTTTCCAATTGTAAACTTCGTTCAGCTTGCGAGAATAATTTTGTCTCAAACCTTGTTCTGAAATCCATCCATGTCTCAACCGGCCTCTCGGCGTTAGTGACTTCCCACCAGTAGGAAGCTTCGTCTTTGAGCAGCCATACTGCCAACTGTACCTTCTGCCTATCGTCCACCTCGAAGATAACGAACAGATCCTCAGTTTCTTTGAGCCAATTCCTTGCTTCTACGAATGATTCAGTTCCTTTGAAATCCTTCCCACCCATGGCCCTAAAATCTCTACAGATTTTTGAGAAAGCAATAGCACGAGGAGGGGGTGGAGGAGGGGGATCATTTGCTGGACCTGCAGCGGCGGTCCTAGCCTCAAGATATTGACGAAACCAACCGGGTACATGAACACCCTCTGGTATCTCAGATGCTTCAGACATGCTGGAACGAAAAAGGAAAGGTTCAATACAAAAGGGACTGAAAGAAAGATATATGGCTCTTGGGGATCATGTTTTTCAAAATAAGCTTTATTTTTGAAAATACTTCCTTCCAAAACCTTTTTGAAAATGGTTTTCAAAAACTTTACCCAATCTGGTAACCTTCAGCTCTGATACCAAGTGTAACACCCCACCTCCGTTAAGGTCACTCACAAAGGGAATGCCTTAACTTTGGTGGAGCGTTTTAGTAAACAGAACAGAAACTTAAAAGACAGATAAAACAGTACTTGAAATTTTTTTTTAACTTTATTACAGCGGAAACAGAAATTAATATGGTTACATCCTTTCAATTTCAAAATTCAAGTACAAAATATCAGTCGTGTACAAAAGCCTTCAAAATGCATAGTTTAAAATCATAATCCCCATGGAACGGAAGCTATACAGAGCCAAGCCATACTTTAAGCACTTCAAGCAAAGAGAAATCCGGATCAAGCTAAAGTATTTCCCTCCTTGGATAACCTGGGGGGGAAACGGAAGAAAGGAGGCGAAAACAACAAGGGTCAGACAAAAAGTCTGGCAAGTCCAGTGACTTTCAGCATATGAACAGATAATAATAATATGATATGAACATAAAACTGGATGTGAGATAACTATAACAGGTGTAGCAGATATAACAGAAAAACAGAATGATATAAACTATTGTTTTACACTTCTCTGCACTAATACTAGTATAGCAAAATTAGGTGTCACCCTAATGTCTAAATTGAAGCAGGAACGGGTACAGAATACTTTAACAGAAACAGAATGCTAATAATGGGCCTTTACTACCCGATCAGAAACAGACAGAAGAAGAAACAGATTTATCCCTATGGAAACAGAATGTGGAATTAGGTGTACACTAGTAATGGGCCTTTACCACCCGAACAGACGGTACGACACAGAAACAGACAGGTGTTACCACCCAACAGAAACAGACGGTACCAACAGAAACAGACAGAACTAAGCGTACCCTAAAACCCTACCCCAAGCGATCGGCTCCCTAATACATAAATATCCTGTGTCGGCCCCACAGTAGGGTGTATCACTCCCTAAAGTGACAACCAATTGGCACAGACCTATTTACAGATGTCACGGCGTCTTACATCCTCAGAGGCAGACCGGGATCCATGCACGCACATGACCCGGTTGGAACGCACCATCAACACCCCTCGCCATTATCAGAATGAACCTCTTATAATTAGTTCAGTAAGCGTGCCCGGACCCTACTTACTGTTGGGTCAAAGTTTTGATACCAGAAAGGGTTACTGACTAATATGGGTCCCAAACAACAGATGACACAAGTAATTCCCCTCCTAACCTTGTGTCCCCAGACTAACAGATTTCAGATTAACTTGTTTACAAGTTCAGACATACAGAATTCAGATTTACTAATTCACAAATTAAGTTGACAACTTTTCAGACTAACGGGTCAGATGTACAGATTTTTCAGATTTGTCTAACTTTGTATTGGGCCTACAGATTCATGGACGGGTTTTACTACATCTATTAATCCCTTTGGTTTAACCCTATTTTTCCCAATATGTTTTAGACGTCATTCTTATCTTAGATTTGCATTAATTAATTATTAATGCACAGACCTCTCACATTAGGTCGGTAGCTTGTGGCCGCTGGATATGCCGGGCGGTTCCGGGCAGACTTCTGCCACAAGCCAGACCTAACCTCGTGTCTTACGCATGTTATGACTAACTTCTCACATTAGAACCTATTGTTTGCGGCCACTGGATGTGCCGGGCGGTTCCGGGCAGATTTACGCCGCAAACTCATTCTAACCTCGAGTTAGCCATGTTTATCTTTGTGGCCAATTAATTAATAATTTACCGTTTATGCGCACGCCCAATTATATCAATAATAGGATGATTATATCAACATAGCAGATAACAGATTTTATATGACTTAGCGGATTTAACAGATTTAGCAACTTAGCAGATTTTGGCATATAACAGGTTAGGCATTTCAACCGACAAATTTAACAGATTAGGCATTTCAATCTAATTAGCAGTCTAGGCAATATAACAAAACTAGTAGTTTAGGCAACTTAACAAATTAGCAGATTTAGCAAATTTAATATTTCTAAAAGTTCTATTTACATGCCTTGCCCAATCATAAATTGGCCTAAATTCATATGCTTACATAATTGTCATGACTCACAACATATAATCCATGTTTGCATAAAGTTACATAGCACAGAATATGGACATAATTTGCCATATAACATATGTTCCAATTTTTGTTAAACTAGCATCTTACAGCAGATTCACATATAAATTATACCAAATATAACCATTAATTTCAATGCATGCCATATATGCAAAATTCCCTATTTAGGTGTAATCACAATAGTAGAGATCCTAATTAATGTAAATCTTTACACCTAACTTTCCATATCCTTCTTCTTTTTGGGTCATGAATCATTATGCAAAATATACCCAACAATATAAATCTTTAAATCATATCTTCTAAAAATCAGATCTTGACTTTTATATGCATTTTGTCCAAAGTCTCAAATCATATGTAATCTTACAATGGTTCCTCTTTTCTTCTATCCTAGAATATGCATAGATCCAAATCTATGTTTACAACATATGCTCATTAATTACAGTTCTAAATTACAACATAGCTATGCATACAACATGCATAAATTATATGTTCATAGTCAAATTTATGCATATGTCCAATATATTTTATGCCTCAGACCTAAAGTCATACATTCAATTTAGTCTTGTCAAATTTCGCATCATTCATTATTTATCCCAAAATTTGCGTTCATACGTTCATCTCTTATGAGATTAGGCACAGGCTCGTGGTAGCCTGGCTATAAAAACATGAAAAGAAGAAAAGGGATACAGAACAGTCATAGAAAACAAATCTGACAGAAGAGAATATATATACAATCTCAGATTCAGAATTAAAAACATATCAAAATTATAATTAACGTTTATAGCGGAAAATAACTGTACTTGCCTTGATTGGATCAAAGAAAGAACTTTAACTTGTTGTAGAATCTTTGCAGAAACTTTAATCTCTCGTTTGAATTGAGTTGCTTTGGCTGATGTTGATTATCTTCTAGTTTTAATTCCACAGAGCAGCGACGCCATTTTTATTTTTTTATTAGAAGAAGAGAGCAATGGAGGCTAGAGAATTGTGTAGGAAACCTAGGTAGAGTCTAGGGTCATTTTTATAGAGTTTATGAACTGATTAGGACCATCGATGTTGCTTGGATTGATCGTAGCCATTCATTCGAAAGAGAGACCAATTAGAGCCTGCCACCTAGCCCTAATGACAAAGCATGCTTCTGGAAATCGACCAACATAGACTACGCCAGCCAGGGTGGACTGGGTTCGACCTGGGTCTGGACCAGGTCGACAGCCCTGTCGACAGCCCTGTCGACAGCCCTGTCGACCTGGCTAGACCAGGTCGACAGCCCAGTCGACTTGGGTGTCTTAGGCGGGAATTTTCCCGCCCTGGCCAATTGGGCCCGATTTTTAATTTTAAACTTGTTTTCTGAGCTGTTCGAATTTTAAACTTAATTCAGAGACTTCCAGAGGCTATATCTTCTTCATACGGACTCCGTTTTTCGAAAACTCGGACTCTATTTCGCGTATTTTTCCGAGACGAACGCAATGGCCTATCCCGTTTCCCTTAGTTCTTTGATTTCAAATTAATTATACTTTAATTTGTTAATTCCACAGTTATAGAATACACGGGGTGTTACACTGAAGATCCAGGGGTTGCCCAGAGTGCGTAGCTCTGGGACATTTGCTAGAGTGTCTCGAACGCGGAGAGGAGCTTGCCCCTTGCATCGACTCATGACGGAATCCAATTTCCAATACGTGATATTGCGGCTTTATTTGTAGAGCATAGTATGGCGACATAGTAGCATGGGATGCTATGCCGTCTATGATTTATATTTATGATTGAAATTGTTTTGACACTATACACTTATTATAGTATCAAATGATTTGTTTTAAACGTATCAAGCATGTTTGGCTGTTATAAGGTAAAACCCTATCCTCCGGCTTGCGTTGCATTGTGTGATGGGACCTGGGTCTTATAATAGCTTCATTTTTCGAAAAAAACATTGCGCTGTTTATTCTATGCACTGGTATTCTTGTGAGAAAACCCGTTCCGTGTTATACGGCGTGGTCCCTTGAATTACTCTCTTTTAAAGTAAAGTTTTAAATAACTGTTTTAGTTCTCACACCAGTCACATGACTGACCTGGAGTTTATTGTTTTAACCTAAACTCTGGGTGCCCCTATTTTCCGCACGGGCAGCTAGTAGTTTTGGTTTTGCAGATTTATATTCACAGGATCCTGGTTTACAGCTGGAATGATATCCGGAAAGCTCTGTATCCGTGTATGACCTTCAGTTGTGCTTTGTATTATTTTCCGCTGCTATGTAATTTATTCATTTATACTCTGTATATTCTTGTATCTGATGGAATTGTTGTAATAGCAATGAAATGTTCTTCCGTCTGCGTTTTGTTTTGTCCTATTCTCAAACGTTCAGGGGTTTCGAACGGTCTAGATCGGTTTAACGACTGATTCGGATCGAGCGAAATTCTTGGCCGTCACATACTCTTTGTTCTCATCCCAAATATAGAGAACTCGAACTCCATCTTCCAAATTGTGTTGTACAGATATTTCACACACCTTATTAAAGTGGCGCGACAATTTTTTGTCTAGATTCTGTCCCAAATTTGCATGCATACACCATTTTCCACCCCGAGTCCTAAACTAATACTTGTTCAATTCATCGAAGCTTATACTATACGAGTTTGTCAACCCTAGCTTGTGAAAATAAAAACCTAGCAACCCAAACGTGATCATACGCACCAAAATGGATATTGGTGTGAAGATAAACACATGCTATCCTGTAACGACCCGTAAATCCGTACCATTTGAGTCGACTGAATACAACACATGTTCAACGCAAATTGCACGAAAATACGAATCATTAATAGAAATAAGTTAGAGGATCAGAAATAGAAAGATAGAAAATTAGAATAGAAGAAAATAGATAGGAGATCGAACTGAACAATAACACAAAGTCTCACAATCGCAGCGGAATGAAATATAATATATAAATTATCACTTTGAAATACAAACTGTAATTTCACTTACATACATCATCAGAGTACATCACAAATACAACACCGTGGAATAAACTCTAAATATCTAACATTGAAGCCTCCTGCTCCAAGCTCCTCCAGCTAAATCTGTAAAAATCCTGAACTGTTGGACTGCCCATACAAATTTGGGCACCCAAGAGTTTAGGGAAAACGTAGAAAATAACTCTGGATCAGTCATGGGACTGGTGTGAGTAAACGATTTTAAACAGTTTGATTTTAACTTTCAAGAACCTTTTGAAAGAAAATATAATCGTAAGACCAATCCACACATAAATACGGTTGGTTTTTACCTTACGATAACCCAACACATTTTTGAAAACAATATTATTCTTATATTATAATAGTGTCAAAATACAAATAAATAACAATCTAGCAGAACGCTTTCATCTCACGCTTCACATATATAGTATACAATCAAAACCACGGGCGGTTATTGGAGATTGGAATCCGACTATGACAAGGTATGGAGCCACCTGCCAATAGTATATCTCTAGAGGGGGATATACTGGGTTCAACAGGAACATCTTGCAACCCGGCCCACACATGACCGACCACTCATTTCGCTAGAGTGTATCAAATATATTATCACCAACGGTTGGGAGCTACCCACTGTTTCCCGAAAGGGACAACATCGATAGATTAAAGAAACAAATGAAATTTCTTTAGATAGGTGACAATACACCCCAATGGGAGCGACCCACAAAGCCATGCTGCCTGCCCGATTTTTGTCATTTCCTGGTTGTGAGGCTTGAGGCTGAACTTACCTTTGGATATAACACGTCTTCATTCACTTTGAATGTCACATCGTCAAACCCGCAAAATCAGAAATTGATTCCCCCAAAAATATCCCTGGTATAAAGCTAAGAGAAACGAATTCCTCCGCCACCAAACGTAAATACGTTTGAGGAAACCAACTTACGCGATTTATTAGGCATACTCTGTCAGACATTCATCCATACAAGTTGTCTTGGGACTGGACAAACCGAAGGCACTATCCTGTAAATCCATCTTAGGCAATTTCTACCTAGGATTGACAAAAATAGCCCTTGCATAACTCTGTCTTCAATGATCTCGAATAATCTCTGACTCCAAACGTATATCAAATCGAAGTGGAATTTAGATTTCGGTCTCTTCAAACGATGACGAAAAAGGTCCAGATTTGATAGTTGGTGATTTAACTATCAAATATAAAATAAAATAAACAAGTTTATTTCCATTGGATCTGTTAAGCTTTAAATAAATCTTTTTTTTTAAATCCAAATATTAACTTTGTATGTACTATAAATTTGAAAGCATAATTATTACCAAAACTCTTATTACCACTCTTATGTGATAATCTCACTTTCGAGCATTATTTTGGAACTTAAAATATATTTAACTCTAACACTTATCCTGAACACAAACTAATACAATTTATCAAAAAATGGTGAAATCGATTAAGTTAGTGTATTCTAATTACCTCTCAGACCTTGAATCATGATCATTCTTATCATCAACACTCGTAGAAGTTCGATGTCCAAAATATTCGATAAAACCATAAATTGGTAAATCCATTTGATTTTCAAACCTTAAACCCTTTTCAAACAACGTTGTTGCTTTGAACTATTCATCAGTTGATATTAGATCAGGGGAATTTTAACCTAAATGATCAACTTGATTTCTTTCTTTTTAACTAAATTATCTTTTTCACTTGCTTAATTAAAAGGTTTATTAAGTTATAAACGTTATCTTGGATATTTTATCCAACTCTAATTATTCCATTAACTTATTCAAAATCTGTTAATTTAAAAACATTAATTAGCTTTCAGAAATGTTTAACAATTATTTGTTAAAAAGTATTAGTCGGAAATAGATTCATTCAATTTTCCACTTAAAACTGTTGGTTACATAACAACAAAACTGGTTAACAGATTACAATTTATCTTACCTTTTTAAATTAATTAATAATATAATTAATTTAAAATAATCCGTTTAATTATTTCCTTAAAAACATTTATATCCAATTATCAAAACTCGAGTATTTTCTAAGTTACTTTGCAGAAAATGGCTTAGCAGTCCCAACGGTATGTACACTTCTTTAAACAGACAACATTCAAGTCGTTAACCCAATTTGCACAAATGATCGTATAAATACAATTCAATATTTTCAACTGATAATACAATATCTCAATATTATTTACTAACTGATAAAATATATCAAACTGATATAATAGCATATCGGTGTTTATTTGTACTATCAGGGTATTCAAACAATTCAATTAATCAAATACATAGTGGAACGGTATTTATTTCCACTCATTGATGTCAATAAAATATTTAATTACGATCAATGTAATTAAATACAACTAAGGTAAATAAATTAATTAATTGAACAAACGATTCAGTATTTACAGCGTTACAGATTTTTACTGATCCATATAGTTTATGCGTTAATTTAGATCACGACTAATTTATGTTCGATTTATTTTAAACGGTATTTGGTATTAAAAGAACTGTTAATTAAATCAATTTAACGAAGGTTGACACTACTAATATATTTCCCAAAAAATACATGATGTACCACTTAATTCCCTTCCCATCTTTCTTTGTTCTTTCTAATCCCATTCCTGTGTCTTCCTTCTTTTTTCCTTGTATCTTTCTATTGTTAACTTCCCCACCACAATTTGAATGCATGCATGAAACCAACACTTGCATGTTTTTAAAACTTAACTAAACTATCAAATTTTTTTATATAAGGCACAGGGCTACGCCAAAAGCCCAGAACCCAACCGCTTATTGACGCCCGTATCCCTTCTCTCACACAATGTTCTTGACAATTTTTTTTTTGGCCAAACCGTTACTTTCAGCTTTTCACTCTTTTCCTTCTTCTGTTTTGTTTATACCTAACCTCTTTTCTTTATTATCACTGTTTGGCCACTGACAAAAATCATGGGAATAAATAGTAAAGACTTTGATTTGCATTGCTTTTGGAAAACTACATATATTAAGGATTGTGATAATGCATGTCTGGACAATCAAGGAGATCTCAAAATGGACTAAATACGTGCATCAATACTGAAAGTTTTATATAGTTTGAATGACCATTAACTCAAATTTAATCTTGTCCTATATAGTTAACAGCAATTCTCCTCTGAATTGAATGCATTATGCATTGATTATTATTTAGAGCCATTAATGAGAATGAATGAATACCAAGAGAAACCAACTACAAATTTTCTTCTTTTGTTTGTATAATAAGTTTGGAGCAACTTTAGGGATACATGGCTGCAGTTTTCAATATTTATTCTTTCGTCTTATTCACATTTATTCTAAATATTGAAAACACAGGTGATTTTATTTGCATTTCCTGTTTTGCTTCTTTCCTTTTCTGTCAAACATTACACAATGCACCACCAAATTAATGCTGCACCATTCTTCCCTTAGCAGCTTCAATTTTCTATTCATTCCTTTACTCCTTTTCATTCCTCTTCAATACGTTTCCAGTCCTCTGCTTCCATAAGCCCACCCACCTTTCCATTTATCCTCTGTTCGATACCCCTTTAATGTTTTTTTTATATACAAACTTTTTCAGTCCATACACAATACTGTTTCCTTCTACTTCCATTGAACCCGAGCTCCCAATCCACCGCTTCAAGTACATTTAATTGCTCCAATCACACACTAAGCCTCCTCATGCCTATTCTTCATTTAATGTTCTACACCGAAAACACCATCATGCATATGCCCTTATTTGTGCCTCGACGTTCTCCACCCATGCCCCATGTTTCACGTACCCACTTCACCTCCGTACACGTCGTCACACTTGCCGGAACCACATCAATATACCTCGCTTCCAAGATTTCCAGCGAACTCAATTTCATAGCACCCCATAAATCCTCAACGCATGTGATACTTGCAAGGATACAACTTACTGTAATTTGTTTCATAGTTTTGTCATTTGTTTCACAGTTTTGTTTTGTTTTTGTTTTTTTTTTCTTCATTTGTTTTGTTTGTTCGTTTGTTTGTGTATTTTTATTCTATACTGCTATTGCAATTTTCGCGGTGCACACTTGTACACCGTGCACATACACCAACTCACCTTTGATGATCTTGACCCGACGACAATTGCCAAACATGTCTTATTCCCCTCTCAACCCATTGCGGACTCCAGAAACTCGCTTCATCTAGTGATGCAAAATATGCATCTTTAACACACAGCTTATCAAAAGGCTGACTTTACCAAAACTCCATACCTTTTCTCAACTAAAGATCAGCCGACGCCTAACTCAGGTTGAACAAAACTGGCCCTTCCCCCTTTCAAGCGCCCCTGGTCCGATCCCTTCTTGTGCATCGTAGATGGCGCAGTTCACCGCTGTTTGGGCCTTAAAATTTGAACCCAAAGCTTTGGTTTATTAACAAAAAAACAGAGTCTTAGTTTTAAATTTCCAGATTTTAGTCTTTTTGTTCTAGTTTTAATTTTATTTCAGATTTTAGTTTCAGCATGAAAATCATATCAACTCACTCAAATATGTACTACATATATAAATATATATACACACACACACATGACCAATAAACAAGGAAGAGAGGGTTTGCTCACATTATTTTCCCATTGTTTCTCCCTTTCACTAATTCCTAGTTTTGCCAGTTATTTTTCAGTTTTTAAATTCACATAGATCCATTCGTATTGGGACATATAAACGTATACTTGTTAGATCAATGAACATGGGGAAAATATGAAGACTAATTTGTCCTTATGTTTCATACTTTTGTCTACTGGTTTTCCTTGTTTCCAGATTTAATATGAAGACCAAGTTGTTTGCATATCACACATTCAGAAAGCACATATACTTACATACATATAAACAATAGATTAAAAAGGGGAAAGGGTTTACTCACTATGTTATTTACTATCTCTTTTTCTAGTTTTGTTTCTCTGGTTTGTTAACATGATTTATTTGATCCTACAAATGAACACTACAGTTAAAAGCATACATACACACATATAACTGAATATCATAAAATCTCGCAAATCAATAGATAGGTCATATGGAATTAAAAAGGGAAGTTCACTCACATATAGGCATTCAAGTTCCAGGCACATACGCGTACCATTATGTATAAAGGTATATAAACCAGTAATAATTCAAATAGCAACAAAGTTTACTCACCTATTGCTTCCAAATCTTGCTATTGTTCTCTGTTTTGGCTTCTAGTTTTATATTTTGGTTTCCAGGATCTTTATTAGTTTTAGTTTTCCTTCATTTTCTTTTTTCTCTAAATTTTGGTTCGAATTCTTAGTGAATATATACATGCGGTGGAGTTGTGTGTGTATTTATAGAAGTAAGGAATGATTAAAATATGTGGCAATACATGTGCACATGGGAAATGCAATACATAGGTGATGGAAATGACATAACTTCATGCCTTAGTGACTCAAAAGATAGGAACTATGTAGCTTGTGTAAATTATTTCAGATGGTCGTGCAATGTAGTATTCATACTACTTGTAGCCCTGTGCAAAAGTAAAACCAAAGTAGGATCTAGCTGTTGTGTTTGTTTGTTTGATTGAATGCACATTGTCTGGTCATCTCAACATAAATCTTTCTAGATTATTGAGGTGCATAGCCATGTGAAAATTTGTTGTCAAACTTATATTTAGCCCTTAAGAAATGTAATGTAGGATGTACTTGACACAGAAATACTAGGCTGTCTACAATTACATAGCCATGTCCTTAGCTGTTGTTGCTAGTGTTTGATTGGAAAGAAAAGCAATTCTAGCTGTGTATGCTATAATATGAAAAGAATGCAGCAAAAAGGTTATCTACAACTTATTGGAAAGGAGAATTGGATGGTCCTTATATCTGCTATGTACTTGTGTTTGGTACAAATATGTGTACTTAAAGGTTTTAAAGATAGCAATACTTAGTTTTCAAGTAAGTTCAAAATATTGTAGGCTGATGTATATACGAGGGGGTAGGCTGTGCATTCCTATTTGATTGAGAGGATATGCTAAAGGTTTGCCTGCATATGACTTGAACTGATGTACATGGTTATAGAATATGTGCTATAGAGGTTTTAAAACCTTAGCTTCTAAGGTAAGATGTATGCTATTTATATAATTAGTTATGTATTTAAATGAACAAGTTCAAGTACAAACCAAATGTTAAACTACACTTACTTGTACATAATTAAATATACAAATAAAAATATACTCTTAAGGTTTTTAAATTATAATTATTCTATTTTTATCCAGAGTGTAAACATGATTAAAAATACAAACAAAATGATCAGTTATTTCTTACAGGTTTTATAAACATATACACATGGGTTAAAATATTCTAAACCATTAAAATATAAATAATTGGAGTTTTTATTCAATATTTAAGATTCATAATTTATTATTTTTAATCAATTATTAAAATAATTCAAAATAAATCGGATTACAGAAACAGTCTGAAACTGGGACATTACATATCCCCAAATAAACAAGTCTGGAGATTTATAGAAATTGATTTGGATTTATAGGAATTTTTAAAGTGGAGCATCTCACGTTTTGATTTTCTGTAGGGAACATTTGTTTTTTTGACTACGGGAGAGAGGATAAATGTTTGGGAAAAAATAAGATGTTATATAGTGGGGGGAAACTATTTTTTATTTGAGTTTTATATTTATTCTATTCACTTTTTGCTTATTTTTATCGTTTAAAAATCCATGTGATCACATACGGATCCTGTTTTCAATGAAAATTGACACATAGCTATGTTTTGACAATACAGACCCAACGAAACTTGTTTCGTTGAATTCTGAGTCCATTTGCTCCTACAACGTATTTTTAAAGTTAAAATATTAACTGTTTTCACATTAAAATCACAGACGACCACATACTGACTCCAAAAATTTTAGAAAAATTATATTTTGCTTTGTTTTGACGATACGGTCCTAACAAAACTAATTTAATCGAATTTGGAGACCGTTTGAAAAATGGTCATTTTCTGGTCAATACAATTTGCATTGTATTTGCAAAACACGTTTTCTTTTGCTACGCTCACATATTAATTCCAAAAGTTATGAAAATTGGAATCTAGAAATACTTTGACATTACGGATCCAACAAAAGTGGTTTTGTCGAAAACGAACGTAATTTGGAAAATGGCTATTTTTAAGGGCTATATATTATCAAAAAAAATATAAATTTATATAAATTCCATAGCGACTATTTTGAATTTTAAACTGGACATAACTTTCAATTTGTAAAGTGAAATCTCAATTTCTTACATTAGTTAGAAAGATATTATTAAACAGATTAAAATATTTCTGGTTTTACTGAAATCCGGTTTATTTTGAATCATGTACATTCAATTGAAATTTAAAATCGAATTTTCAAACTGTCGCGCCATTTCAGGCTCGTTTTATAATTAAAATGAATTTATTCATTCTAACTTCGTTTAAAATAATTTTTTAGTCATTATTATTTAAAATAAATCATTTTAAATATTCAAAGTCCATTAAAATAGCTAAAATAAAAATTTTAAATTTGTTCTGAAATTCCGGGTTGTTACAATCTCCCCTACTTAAAATCTTTTCGTCTTCGAAAAGGAACGGAGCTGAAAGTTGTTTAACTAACCAACTCAACTTACATTCTGGCTTTCATTCTTCAACTTTTCAGTTTTTAAGAATTTTCAAATTCTTCAAAAATTTGGCGAACACCCTAATTTTTTGAATTTTTTTCCCATAACCTCCTTTGTACGGGTTGATATTTAAAACTGCAACTTGCCTCACAGGGCCCTCATCATCCAAAAAGAAAAAGAAAAAGCCAAGCGACTTGCCAATCGGCTCATAAAATCATCAAAACCCAATAAATACAATAAACATTTACCCATTTGTCGGGCATATAATTTTATTCCTCTTCTTAGATTCCTTGCTATGACCTGTTCATATATACACATGTACATATATGCAATTTTAACAAATTTCCATATTTGATTCAATTTGGCTTAATTTACCATTCATTCTCTTACTGGTTTCAATAATTAATTAGCTAAACTAATAATCAAACATCACAACCAGCAATCAATTAGTTGATTAGCTTTTGAAACATATAATTTTATACATACTCAAAAATCACATTTTTAAGGCCAAATCACAGCAATAAATCCTAGCTAAATTTTGCTTCTCACACCAGTCAATTGAAAATATATAGATATTGTAACACCCCACCTCCGCTAGGGTCACTCACAAAAGGAATGCACTAGGTTTGGTGAAGCATTATCGAGGTAAACATGCACAGAAATATTACAAGACAGAACATATATAAAATAGCGGAAGTAAAACAAATTTTATTACCTTATAAAATAAGGTCTAAAGCCTTTTACATCAGAATACATCAAAACATGTCTTGCAATAGTAAAGAAGCATAAAACCATTTCATAAATTATTCCCCAAGTAAAACAGTAAAGTAGCCATAGCCAAGAAAAGTCCAAGCCATGCGTGATGACCTTCAAGCCGAAGAAGTCCGAACTAGATAACAGTGTTTCCTCCCTGAAACCTGGGGGGAAAACGGAAGACAAAGAGGCGAAACAAAACGGGGTCAGTCATAAAGACTGGCAAGTCCTATCTACTTCCAGTATAAAAACAGGTAAAGGTAACATGACATGCATAAACTGAAAGTAAACATAAGGATGACTACAAGATAGATAAACTAAACCAGGGTAACAGGCTGAACTACTGTAGCAAGGTAAACTAAGATATCATGATAAACTACGGTGTCATGATAAATCAATGTATCACATCGTCAGGTTTCTATCAAGTATACTATCCCAAGGTATCTATCCTGTATACCATCCCATGGTGTCTATCACGTATACCATCCCAGGGTATTTATCATGTATATTTGCTCTGCACTTCTCGTACTAGTATCCCAACCCGCGTCATGTGTCAACTATGAATGTCCCTTGCCCAATGTCATGTAATGGTCCATGTCAACCTAATATATATAGAATATGTAGGTTTTCCCAACTCGTATGTTTCTTTCCATGTATAAGTTCAGTCCTTTGCCGTAGGTCGTACGGGCTTTCCTATGTAAATCTATACCACCTCAACGTAGTACCATTTTATCCTTGAAGTTGTTTTGGACTGCTACCCTTGATCTAGTTATGTTTTCTTACCATGAACTATCGCGTGTTCACTTAGGATTTATGCCACCTAGGACCACTAGGGATTATGCTACCTAATGAACGTTTCCGTGTCTCATTTCGGGTTTTGGCCACCTAGGACCACTAGGGATTATGCCACCCGTCAACCACGCACTTTGTCCCACGTATATATCGTGAATCGTTTTCCATGTCTAGACGCACATGTATCTCACTGTGCCATCTAGTACCGTGCCAGGGCAAATCAAGAAATACAGAACTCGGTCGGGAGCTTTAATTCGTCTGCTGATGCAGATATCAAGGTCTGTTTTTGTATCTGTGGCTATGGTCCCACGTGACCCCTCCCTCAACTACTGAAAGGCAATCCAAGAAAAATCATGTATGAGAACCACATCCCGGCCCCACTATATCCCCACTTTCCTATGGGCCAACCTCACCCATGACTCGATAGCAAGAACATGGTCTGTTGGGGGTTCCCTGCCTTTCCGTTCGTACACGATTGAATAAAGATGGTAGGTAGTCGGCGACGTGCTATCCAGGGCAAAATTAAGTATCGTCAACTCCACGCTAATCCATCCCAGTCTTTAGGTTGCTCGTATAGCAACCAAGGCATACTCTTGGCTCTTCTATCGCAGACCTTAACCTCTGTGAGGCCGAGTTTCATGGACCACCTGCCACCTCACAGAGGGATACCAAGAGTACCCTCACGTCCCCCGAAGCTACCGCTTCGCCACCCAGTTCATTGGAGCCCTTATCCTAGTCGGGTAATTTGCTCCTCCTCGTGTGTTTAAGCGATGACCTACCATATCGGGTTACTCATCCATTCATTAACTAGTCCCATGTCCTTGGCTAAGAATTATTACTTAGTTATACTTAACTAAGGTTTACCACTTAGCTTCTTTTCCCCGTTACCCTTGATTAACCAAGATTTTCTACCTAGTTCCTCTCACTAGGGTTTTGTCTATTGGGTTAAGTGTTGTTATTCAGGTTCATTGCCTAGCTCACCTACGAATCATGTCAAGATTGGCTAAGTATTTAAGTTCAAGGCTTAGCCCTACAAGTTGGTTAGGTATACCAAGAAGCGCATGACTTAACCCTATCAAGTCAAATTGGTTAAGTATTGGTTTGTCTTAACCCTATCAGATTATCATGTTAGATTGATTAAGCATAAATTATCTAAATCGCATCAGATCATCGAGCCGGATTGGTTAAGTATGGGTTAGCTTAACCTCATCCACTAAGCATACTACAAGGGTTAAGTATATTCAAAAGGTCTTGTGACCTAACCCTATAAAGTCCACATGTTAGATTGGTTAAGTATAGGTTACTTAACCTCATCAAATCATCATGTATAATTGGTTAAATATAAGTTACTTAACCCCATTAAATTATCATGTTAAGTTGGTTAAGTATTGGTTGCTTAACCTCATTGAATTACCAAGTTTAGATTGGTTAAGTGTTTAACTTAACCCCGTCGAATTACCGTGTTTAGATTAGTTAAGTATAGGTTACTTAACTCCATCTAATTACCGTGTTTAGATTAGTTAAGTCTAAATTACTTAACCCCATCTAATTACCAAGTCGGATTAGTTAAGTGTAAATTACTTAACCCCATTCCCTAATTGTCTTGTATGGTTAAGTGTCATTAAGAAATCAAGCCCGGTCCCACTTAACCTACCCATTCGTGTCATATCGGTTAAGTGTCATTAGTCAAATTTACTTGACCTTATCATGTGGCATTAATTTAATTAATGCACTCTCAACCTCTCACATTAGACCTTGTTGTGGTTACTAGTTAAGCCGGGCGGGTCCGGGTAGTTTTACACCACAACCTAGTCTAACCTCGGGTCTTAAGCGCGGCATGACCAACTTCTCACATTGGATCCTATTGTTTGTAGCCACTAGTTAAGCCGGGCGGGTCCGGGTAGATTTATGATACAAACTCAACCCAACCTCGAGTTGGCCACTTTCACGTTTGGTCTAGTGTCTTATTACACTTACAACCCACCCATGTCTAGTTCAAGTTCCATGTTTTCTCACGTGTCATGACCATATTTAAATGTATCATGAATGTCATGTTCTCATATAAACCCCATGTCAAGTTTTTCATGTCATACCCACGTTTTTCCCTAAGCTACCCAAACGTATTTCCAACCCAAGTGGAAGCAAGTCACATAGTAGGGTATTATGCCAACATATTGGCCACAAACATGCATAGTATCATAAGGGAATTTGGCCATAAACATGCATAGTATCATAAGGGAATTTGGCCACAAACATGCATAGCATCATAAGAGAATTTGACCACAAGCATGAATGATAACATAAGGGGTTTGGGTTCATTTACATGCATAAGCCCCAAAGTCAAGTCTTTGCCAATGTTTCACAAGTCAAATGGTTCCCAAAGGTTCATGCTAGCATTCCATAGATAAAGATTCAAACTTGCAAGATAAACTAGGTTAATCATAACATGAATAACATGATTTAGTCACTAAGCATAGCCAAAAGTCATAGGTTCAAGCAAAAGAGGCATGACAAGGTTCGTATAGGCTAGCATACTTAGTTTAATCTCGTTTTATTCCATGCCATCATTAAAACTACCATTTAGATCTAGAAGTAGCTAGAACTTACTTAGCGAGGCTTAGGGAAGGATCATGCATCGTCTTGACGAAGAAAGGTGGCTCCTTTGTTGAAGAATCTTCATGAAACTTGCGTAGCAACGTTGATCCCTCCTCGATTTGGTGTAGAAAGCTTGCACCTTTTCATTTGAATCCGATTTGAATGCATAAGCCATTGGAGTTGGAGATGGAGGCCATGATCACTCGGCATTTGGGCAGCACTTCGTGGCATGAGTGATTTGTGAGGGTTTAAGCTAGGTCTAGGTTTTTTTTATAGAGATTAGGAGTAGTTTAGGCCGTAGGATAAACCCTAGGATAGATCTGAACCCTCAAAAATCGTCACAAGCCTCCAAAACAAGACCAAGGAACCAAAACCATAAGTAGGTGCACCAGGTTGCTGGTTCGACCAGGGGGGGTCGACCCATGGCTCGACACCCATGTCGACCCCCTGGGGAGGGGTCGACACCCATGTCGACATGGGTGTCGACCCTGAGTGTCTGGCGGGAATTTTTCCCGCCTCTCTTTTTGGGCTTAATTTCAAATCTGTTTTCGGATTTGAATCTTCGTGAAACTTCGTTGGACCTTAACTTGGTCATACGGACTCCGATTTACGAAATTTCGGACTCTATTTCGCGTATTTTTTCGAGAAGAACGCAATGGCCCAACCCGTTTATCCTGATTCAGATTTTATAATTTAATTCTGCCTTGATTCTTGTCTTAACACGTTGTTTAAAATTCGGGTTGTTACATTCTCCCCTCCTTTAAGGATTTCGTCCACGAAATCTCCAAGTTAGGAAGAACGTATCCTACCATCCATCATCCATCTACTCAAAACATCATCCACAAACAACCATGGTCCTTAAAAGGCTTCTAATGCTTTATGAACACATGCAAGAAAGTGTGTGTATATGTTCCTTAGCAAATGCTAATGACCAGGCCTGAATGATCTTCTAATGCAAAATATGTTTAGTGCCATGAATCCAACATGTATGAAAATAGTCCTAGCCATATAAATGCTATATGTGTGCACAACCATTCATTCTTATGCAACATCCGCATGATAACACATTCAATTTCATCCATAAACAGGTATAAATACTCATGCATATGCAATATGAAATGTGAGTGCGTCGATCTAGTATCTAATGTGTATTCGCGCATCCACGAGCAATCACTTGCAACCATATCAATCATAACATGTTTCAAACACATGTTTACATCCATAGGATTCTACCTAAGTTTCTCACGATAGGATCGAGGAGATAAACAAGGTAAACTCCCTACGGGGTTTGCAACAGAAACAGGACCAAGAGGATATTCACCAAAAGATAACATGCGAGCAAGCTCTACAGGAAAAACCAGGGGTCAAAGATATACTCTTAAAAAGAGACATGAGGCGCGCGTCTAGCCTTACGTCTTCTAAGTCGCGTTTCCTTGAGCTTAATTCCTCGGTGCCTTGACCATCTTTTTAACTCCATGATCTCGTAGCTCCTTGATTCCTATTTCCAAGGTATGAGTTAGAACTCATTTCATTGTCGCCTCTTATTCCACTTTCACTTATCCTTTTCCTAGTATACTTGGCTCAAACGTATCCACTTACTCATGCAAGCTCTCCAAAATTCACTAGGGAATTCTGGATCTCGTCTGCCGATGCCAATCCATGTTGCCAAGTGTACTTACTAGGGTGATCCTCATAACTCATGCATAAGCGAAACGAACCATCCGACTTAGCGGCGAGTTCCGCTCGAATGGATTACCAACAACTGCATCATGAGATTCTAGGTAACTAGCCATGACAGAACCTAGAAGGTTACACGAGACTTCGAGGGTATTACCAAAGTAAGTCAAGAGTCTAACTACCCTCCTTTCAAAACCGAGAATGGCACCCCTTATTGGGTGACCACTTTATCCCTAGAATCCATCCGTAGCCGAGACATGTCATTCTCAAATCCAAATAAGTCATGAAGAAATAGACCGACCCTCCAACCAGATTTTGGGACAAAAGTGGGATCTTCCACCATGCTAGTACTAAGGTGCAGGGACTTAACTATCGAAGCAGACTTAAATGATGCGATGATCAAAACAAAGTCTAGATGGGACAATAGAAAAGAAAGGCTAAGCCTTTAACGGAAATGGTACCATTCCTCTTAGGTACTCTAGAAATGAGAGCATACAATTGCCCTCCCGCTGATCTTGTCCTTATCTTCCTTTGTGGATCAAGCCATACCAACAAGTTGCTTATTCTTAAGCCCGTTTCCTTTATCCTTGCTCTTATTATCCCTTCTTATAACTTCGGTAACAGGTCTCTCGAGAACTTCCTCCATCGCACGGGAAAACACTTACGTAGCTAGACAAGGATTAGTCGCAGTTAAAACTACTGTGACTACAGATGGAGGAAAGAAAGGAAAAGAGGTTCAATCAAGGAAACAAAGGATAGTGCTAATGGCCTTTGGGGAATAGCCTTTTAAAAAAACTTTTCTTGAAAGATGCTTCTTTGTAAAACGGTTTCTCAAATAGTTTTCAGAAGGTTTTAAAAACTTTTGCCCAGCCTGGTAACCTTCTGCTCTAATACCAAATGTAACACCCCACCTCCGCTAGGGTCACTCACAAAGGGAATGCACTAGGTTTGGTGAAGCATTATCGAGGTAAACATGCACAGAAATATTACAAGACAGAACATATATAAAACAGCGGAAGTAAAACAAATTTCATTACCTTATAAAATAAGGTCTAAAGCCTTTTACATCAGAATACATCAAAACCTGTCTTGCAATAGTAAAGAAGCATAAAACCATTTCATAAATTATTCCTCAAGTAAAACAGTAAAGTAGCCATAGCCAAGAAAAGTCCAAGCCATGTGTGATGACCTTCAAGCCGAAGAAGTCCGAACAAGATAACATTGTTTCCTCCCTGAAACCTGGGGGGGAAAACGGAAGACAAAGAGGCGAAACAAAACGGGGTCGATCATAAAGACTGGTAAGTCCTATCTACTTCCAGTATAAAAACAGGTAAAGGTAAAATGACATGCATAAACTGAAAGTAAACATATGGATGACTACAAGATAGATAAACTAAACCAGGGTAACAGGCTAAACTACTGTAGCAAGGTAAACTAAGATATCATGATAAACTACGGTGTCATGATAAATCAAGGTATCACATCGTCAGGTTTCTATCAAGTATACTATCCCAAGGTATCTATCCTGTATACCATCCCATGGTGTCTATCACGTATACCATCCCAGGGTATTTATGATGTATATTTGCTCTGCACCTCTCGTACTAGTATCCCAACCCGCGTCATGTGTCAACTATGAATGTCCGTTGCCCAACGTCATGTAATGGTCCATGTCAACCTAATATATATAGCATATGTAGGTTTTCCCAACTCGTATATTTCTTTCCATGTATAAGTTCAGTCCTTTGCCGTAGGCCGTACGGGCTTTCCTATGTAAATCTATACCACCTCAACGTAGTACCATTTTATCCTTGAAGTTGTTTTGGACTGCTACCCTTGATCTAGTTATGTTTTCTTACCATGAACTATCGCGTGTTCACTTAGGATTTATGCCACCTAGGACCACTAGGGATTATGCTACCTAATGAACGTTTCCGTGTCTCGGTTTAGGTTTTGGCCACCTAGGACCATTAGGGATTATGCCACCCGTCAACCACGCCCTTTGTCCCACGTATATATCGTGAATCGTTTTCCATGTGTAGACGCACATGTATCTCACTGTGCCATCCGAGTTCCGTGCCAGGGCAAATCAAGAAATACGGAACTCGGTCGGGAGATTTAAGTCGTCTGCTGATGCAGATATCAAGGTATGTTTTTGTATCCGAGGCTATGGTCCCACGTGACCCCTCCCTCAACTACTGAAAGGCAATCCAAGAAAAATCATGTATGAGAACCACATCCTGACCCCACTATTGCCCCACTTTCCTATGGGCCAACCTCACCCATGACTCGATAGCAAGAACATGGTCTGTTGGGGGTTCCCTTCCTTTCCATTCGTACACGATTGACTAAAGATGGTAGGTAGTCGGCGACGTGCTATCCAGGGCAAAATTAAGTATCATCGACTCCACACTAATCCTTCCTAGTCTTTAGGTCGCTCGCATAGCAACCAAGGCATACTCTTGGCTTTTCTATCGCAGACCTTAACCTCTGTGAGGCCGAGTTTCATGGACCATCTGCCACCTCACAGAGGGATACCAAGAGTACCCTCACGTCCCCCGAAGCTACCGCTTCACCACCCAGTTCGTCGGAGCCCTTATCCTAGTCGGGTAATTTGCTCCTCCTCGTGTGTTTAAGCGATGACTTACCATATCGGGTTACTCATCCATTCATGAACTAGTCCCATGTCCTTGGCTAAGAATTATTACTTAGTTATACTTAACTAAGGTTTACCACTTAGCTTCTTTTCCCTGTTACCCTTGATTAACCACGATTTTCTACCTAGTTCCTCTCAAGAGGGTTTTGTCTATTGGCTTAAGTGTTGTTATTCAGGTTCATGACTTAGCTCACCTACGAATCATGTCAAGATTGGCTAAGTATTTAAGTTCAAGGCTTTGCCCTACAAGTTGGTTAAGTATACCAAGAAGCGCATGACTTAACCCTATCAAGTCAAATTGGTTAAGTATTGGCTTGTCTTAACCCTATCAGATTATCGTGTTAGATTGATTAAGCATAAATTATCTAAATCGCATCAGATCATCGAGTCGGATTGGTTAAGTATGGGTTAGCTTAACCTCATCCACTAATCATACTACAATGGTTAAGTATATTCAAAAGGTCTTGTGACCTAACCCTATCGAGTCCACATGTTAGATTGGTTAAGTATAGGTTACTTAACCTCATCAAATCATCATGTATAATTGGTTAATTATATGTTACTTAACCCCATTAAATTATCATGTTAAGTTGGTTAAGTATTGGTTGCTTAACCTCATTGAATTACCAAGTTTAGATTGGTTAAGTGTTTAACTTAACCCCATCGAATTACCGTGTTTAGATTAGTTAAGTATAGGTTACTTAACTCCATCTAATTACCGTGTTTAGATTAGTTAAGTCTAAATTACTTAACCCCATCTAATTACCAAGTCGGATTAGTTAAGTGTAAATTAAATAACCCGATCCCCTAATTGTCTTGTATGGTTAAGTGTTAAGAA
The DNA here is from genome assembly GCA_030737875.1 of Allium sativum. Classification (NCBI taxonomy): domain Eukaryota; kingdom Viridiplantae; phylum Streptophyta; class Magnoliopsida; order Asparagales; family Amaryllidaceae; genus Allium; species Allium sativum. The sequence continues at coordinate 25,054 of JASFAX010000645.1, forward strand.
ATCAAGCCCGGTCCCACTTAACCTACCCATTCGTGTCATATCGGTTAAGTGTCATTAGTCAAATTTACTTAACCTTATCATGTGGCATTAATTTAATTAATGCACTCTCAACCTCTCACATTAGACCTTGTTGTGGTTACTAGTTAAGCCGGGTGGGTCCGGGTAGTTTTACACCACAACCTAGTCTAACCTCGGGTCTTAAGCGCGACATGACCAACTTCTCACATTGGATCCTATTGTTTGTAGCCAATAGTTAAGCCGGGCGGGCCCGGGTAGATTTATGCTACAAACTCAACCCAACCTCGAGTTGGCCACTTTCACGTTTGTTCTAGTGTCTTATTACACTTACAACCCACCCATGTCTAGTTCAAGTTCCATGTTTTCCCACGTTTCATGACCATATTTAAATGTATCATGAATGTCATGTTCTCATATAAACCCCATGTCAAGTTTTTCATGTCATACCCACGTTTTTCCCTAAGCTACCCAAACGTATTTCCAACCCAAGTGGAAGCGAGTCACATAGTAGGGTATTATGCCAACATATTGGCCACAAACATGCAGAGTATCAAAAGGGAATTTGGCCATAAACATGCATAGTATCATAAGGGAATTTGGCCACAAACATGCATAGCATCATAAGAGAATTTGACCACAAGCATGCATGATAACATAAGGGGTTTGGGTTCATTTACATGCATAAGCCCCAAAGTCAAGTCTTTGCCAATGTTTCACAAGTCAAATGGTTCCCAAAGGTTCATGCTAGCATTCCATAGATAAAGATTCAAACTTGCAAGATAAACTAGGTTAATCATAACATGAATAGCATGATTTAGTCACTAAGCATAGCCAAAAGTCATAGGTTCACGCAAAAGAGGCATGACAAGGTTCGTATAGGCTAGCATACTTAGTTTAATCTTGTTTTATTCCATGCCATCATTAAGACTACCGTTTAGATCTAGAAGTAGCTAGAACTTACTTAGCGAGGCTTAGGGAAGGATCATGCATCGTCTTGACGAAGAAAGGTGGCTCCTTTGTTGAAGAATCTTCATGAAACTTGCATAGCAACGTTGATCCCTCCTTGATTTGGTGTAGAAAGCTTGCACCTTTTGATTTGAATCCGATTTGAATGCATAAGCCCTTGGAGTTGGAGATGGAGGCCATAATCACTCGACATTTGGGCAGCACTTCGTGGCATGAGTGATTTGTGAGGGTTTAAGCTAGGTCTAGGGGTCTTTTAATAGAGATTAGGAGTAGTTTAGGCCGTAGGATAAACCCTAGGATAGATCTGAACCCTCAAAAATCGTCACAAGCCTCCAAAACAAGACCCAGGAGCCAAAACCAGAAGCAGGTGCACCAGGTCGCTGGTTCGACCAGAGGGGGGGGGGTCCACCCAGGGGTCGACACCCATGTCGACCACTTGGGGAGGGGTCGACACCCATGTCGACATGGGTGTCAACACTGAGTGTCTGGCGGGAATTTTTCCCGCCTCTCTTTTTGGGCTTAATTTCAAATCTGTTTTCGGATTTGAATCTTCGTGAAACTTCGTTGGGCCTTAACTGGGTCATACGGACTCCGATTTACGAAATTTCGGACTCTATTTCGCGTATTTTTCCGAGACGAACGCAATGGCGCAACCTGTTTATCCTGATTCAGATTTTATAATTTAATTCTGCCTTGATTCTTGTCTTAACACGTTTTTAAAATTCGGGTTGTTATAGATATCCCATTTTCGAAACTTGAAAATAAATACTGATTATGCTCGGGTATCCCTAGACTTATCACCGAGCGTCAAGAGTGTGATTCTATATCCATCAAGTATATTTGAGACTTCGTATACACGCTAGCTAGGTGTATTTGCAAAATCTTCATATACCCGATAGTCCAAATTCAAAATAAAATAAATATTCAAGTACGTATAATAAGATTTAAATTTTCAAAACAAAATTTGTTTTCATTTTTATTTTAAAAATAACACTCTTTGAAACTCATTCTAGGATACTACTGATCCCATCTCTAACAAGTCATTCTCATTGGATATTATTAATCCAATCTATGATGAATTTTTTCGTTCGGTTCTAAAGTGTCTTGTTCTCGAGCTCTATAAACCAAAGCTCTGATACCATAATGAATGGCCAGACGAAATCCGGTAGGATTTGCAACCATTCCTTCATCCCCCAAAGTAGCAGGTAAAACCCACCGTGGCTTCCAATGGGTCCCCCGGTCACCTTGTTTTACGGCCAGCCTCTCAACTGCTCGCACACAGCTACCAAACCTCAAAAGGGACATGTAGCGGAAAGATAATACATAACACAACTGAAAGAGATACACGGATATAGAGCTTTCCGAATATAGCTACAGCTGTAAAACAGGATCCTGTGAATATAATATATGCAAAACCAAAACTACTAGCCGCCTGTGTGGAAAATAGGGGTACCCAGAGTTTAGGTTAAAACAATAAACTCCAGGTCAGTCATGTGACTAGCGTGAGAAGTGAACAGTTATTTAAAACTTTACTTTAAAAATAAAGTAAATCAAAGAAACACGCCGTATGAAACGGAACGGGTTTCCGACTAAGAATATCAGTGCACAAAACAAAAAGCACAAAACTTTTTGAAAAAATGAAGCTATTATAAGACTCAGGTCCCATCGCACAATGCAACGCAAGCCGGAGGATAGAGTTTTACCTTATAATAGCCAAATATGCTTGGTACATTTAAAAAAATCATTTTGATATTACTATAAGTGTATAGTGTCAAAATCAACTTCAAATATAAATGTATCAATAATAGACGGCATGGGTACCATATATCGTGCCGCCATACTAGGCTCTACAATTAAAACTGAAATGTCACGTATTGGAAATTGGATTCCATCTATGAATCAAGGCAAGGGATCGTCCTTACCGAATTCGAGACAATCTAATCTACCATAACTCAGGATACAGCCGCAACTGCACCTAGGAACCACAGGGCCGGTCCTCCCTTACGTTTGAGGATTATAACTCCTGAACAATGAGTTTCCCTGCCCTATGAAGTGTAATGGTCAGTATGTCGACCATATCATCCATCGGCCCCATAGTGACCGATATATCCGAGTTGCCTCGCTTTCCAACAACCACATAAGTAAAATGTCTGGGCTCCATACCATGACACCACTCCTAGCTAGAAAGAAAAGCACGTTCTCCCTGGATCCTTCATCCTGTTTCTGGTTCATACTGGGAAGTGAAGTTCGCGAATTAATGCTACACAAAGCTATGCTATTTAAAGTCGTGCTTTGATCATCAACCACAAGGCTCTACTTTTCAAAAAAAGCCTTGATCATTTGCATATCATCATGCCACACTAACAATTCACGCTATGCAACTGATGTCTATCTGTATATAACGTCTAAGCTTGTACGTCTCAGAGAAGGGTGTTAAGCAAGAGAATAAATTCTCCACCGCTAAGCAGATATATATTTAATAGAAATCAATCAACATAGAATAAAATCCAATGTCAGGCACGCATCCATTTACAAGTCCGTTCTGGGTCTGAACGAAACCGGAGGCACCTTATTCCTCATCCAATATGTCCAATACAGGAGAGAGGTCCTCGCATATCCGGTCAACCGCCAAGTACGTGTCACCACCCGAACTTCCCCGGTAAGGAAAGACCGGATTACCATGGGGACAAGACGAATCAGAACACAAACAGAAGAAACATTTCATTGCTTATTACAACAATCCCATCAGAATACAAGAATATACAGAGTATAAATAAATATTATACATCAGAGAAATATCATAGATTTAAATACATTATTGCAGCGGAAAAATAATACAATACACAATTGAAAGAGATATACGTATACAGAGCTTTCCGGATATCGTTCCAGCTATAAAACAGGATCCTGTGAATATAAATCTGCAAAACCAAAACTACTAGCTGCCCGTGTCGAAAATAAGGGCAACCAGAGTTTAGGTTAAAACAATAAACTCCAGGTCAGTCATGTGACTGGTGTGAGAACTAAAATAGTTATTAATCTTTATTTTAAAGTTAGGTAAATCAAGGGACCACGCCGTATAACACAAAACGGGTTTCCTCCCAAGAATACCAGTGCATAAAACAATAGCGCAATGCTAAATAAAGAACAATGAAGCTATTATAAGGCCCAGGTCCCATCACACAATGCAACACAAGCCGGAGGATAGGGTTTTACCTTATAATAGCCAAAGAATGCTTGATACGCTAAATCATCTTTTATTATTACTATAAGTGTATAGTGTCAAAACAATTTCAATCATAAATATTAAATATAGACGACATGGGTACCATATATCATATCGCCATACTAGTTCTACAATTAAAACTGCAAAGTCGCGTATTGGAAGTTGGGTTTCCATCTGTGAACCAAGGCAAAATATAGTCCTCTACCGAATTCGAGATGCTCTAGCCCGTGTCTCAGGCAAGCGCGCAGGCAAGCCTTGGATTGCCAGGGCCGGTCCACCGATGTGGATTAAAATGGCTGAACACTGCGTTTCCCCACCCTTTGGGGCGTCAATGAGACAAATGACTCCATAGGCTCCACATAGTCACTGATATATCCGAGGCGCCTCGCAATCCAACAACCACACAGGTGAAAATAATATAAATGTCAAGGATGGTAGGTCACTGACACCACCCAAGCTAGAAGGAAACGCATGCCCTCCCTGATGTCCTCTCCCGTTTCTGGTTCACAACCGCGGTGTGAGGCTCGCGAATCAACACTACACAAAGCTATGCCACACAGGCCATGCTTTGATCATTAACCACAAGACTCTGCTTTTCAATAGAAGCCTTGATCATTTGCATCTTAGCATGCCACACAGGCAAACCACTCCATGCAACCGGTATCCATCAATCACACAGAATGATATCCAATGTCAGAAACACGGTCCATTTACAAGTCTGTTCTGGTTCTGAACGAAAATGGAGGCACCTTGTACCTCGCATATCCATTGATCTCCAAGTACGTCTGGACGATCACTAACTGATTCCCTCCTCTTGGGTGTACAGCCCAATCAAGATCATCAGTAATTATCCAAACGATGTGAATACCTCCGGTCTTCGACCACCGTATTCATCCTCGACACATCGTCGAATCAGTTATTCAGAATGGGATAAACCTAGTCTTTCTGAATAACTCGCGTATATAATAAACAAGTGTTACACAAACACAACATACGCTTCATTCCAATTCAGAATATTCTTTTATTCAAATATTATTATACTTTAGGAAAGGTTCCCATTAATTTTATCAAAAATAAATTCTTTAAATTTATTCTTTAATCTTCTTTTGAATATCAATTCAAACCAAATTATGGTTTATCCAAACTAGTCGGGATTAGCGAACCTTACCGAAGTAATCACATATTAAATTTCCCAACCCCAACCTATTCATCCCATGAAGTAAAACTGGTAATACTTCATATCTAACACCACGGTGTTATCGGTAAATTCAATTACCATTTCACATTCAAACCTAATTAAAGCTTTAACTATCGCCTGGAGCAAAACTGGTGATACTCCATTCTCGATCATTTCAATCTAATTAAAGATCCATTAAAACTCCACTTGGTTTTAATCTTCCCAAAAATCAATATTAATGATTGTTTAACTTAGGAAACCATATCCTGTCTTTAACTGGGTTAAAGAACCAATGTCATTTAAAACAAGGTTCACAATAAACCCAAAATCACATTCCATTTACAATGGAATCTTCATGGAAAACAAATCGATATATATAATCGATACAAACTTCCATATCAGACTAATAATATAAATGGAATAACGGCAAAGCCTTTTAAATTCTAGATAAATTAGTTGTCTTCCTCCATACAAATTCACTTCGATTATTACCAAATCGAATTCCATTCTATTCCAATTTATTTTATTAAATTGGAAAACTTTACTTTGGAAAATCTCCTTTAAATCTTAACAAAAGATTTATAAATTCCAAATCACATTTCACTGTAAATCGGGTTAAAGAACGAATGTCGTTAAAACACAGTTTACGATAAACTCAATTCACATTCCATTAATTATCGGGTTAAAGAACAAGTGTTATTTAAAACACCGTTCACGATAAACCCAAAAATCAATTCATATTCAATTCCAATTAAATACCATTTAATTGGTATACTTCATTAAATCTAAATAAAAAGATTTATTCTTTTTCTCAACTGGGTTTAAGAACAGTGTTAATGAAGACACCATTCACGACAAACCCAAATCCAATTTGATATTAAATACAAGGCTCTGAATAGAAAATATATCGGCTTATATTCAATATCAAATTCTACGACCAACAAATATCGTATTGGAAATAACGATATAAATATATCTTTCAAATTTCCATAACAATATCTGTATAATCACGAAATCCAACATCGAAATATTCCAAAGACAATTTCGATTCAAATCCATTCCAATTCAATAATTGGAAATTCTAGTTACTTTTAAAACCATTTCAAATCCACTTTATTTATTTTAAAAATAAATGGGATTATAATTCTAGTTCAAAACTAGTTCATTTTGATAAAAATCTATTTTTATCTTTTCAAATATGGAATTTTTCATCCCAATTCTTTCCAAATAATTTCTTATTATTTTACAAAAATTATTACTGTTTTCCATAAACGGCCATCGAACTGTACTTACAGCGACCTTTTTCCAAATTTGATTTGGACATAATTCCAAATCCAACCGTTAGATTTCAAATCTCTAATATTCATTAGAAACCTCTTTTCGATACGAACCCAACGATTTCGGTTTTAGGAGAATCCGACGGTCGAATATCCCGTAATATCCATTCAAAGTCAATGGTCGAAATTCGCGAACTACCGCTGCGCGTCGCATTATATTCAGGCCATTATATATAATTTATATATTATATATTTCGTTGATTTCCTTTCAAAACGTATTTTATAAATCGTTTTAAATTCGTTTTCAAAACGATTTCAACTTCTTATTCAATTTCTAATCAAAATTGAATATTCCATATCTTCGATATATATATAAATGATAATATTTTCAAAACGTTATATTTTGAAATCAATTCCATTTTTATATTCATTATAAAAATGAATAAAATCGATATAAATATCATTCGCGTCAAAATGGCGCATATCTAATCAACACGGCTTTATATATTTCAATAACTTCGTTATTCTATTCAACAAATGAATATTTTCTTCAATACATGAATTTTATTTTATTCAACACATGAATATTATTTTATTCAACAAATGAATATATATTTTATTCAACACATGAATTTTCTTTTATTCAACACATTAATATATATTTTATTCAACACATGAATTTTCTTTTATTCAACACATGAATATTCTTTTTATTCAACACATGAATTTTCTTTTATTCAACACATGAATTTTCTTTTATTCAACACATGAATTTTCTTTTTATAATATTCTTTATTTTCCAAATTGGAATGAGGCCCAATCAATTACCATATAAAGTTAATTATATGGTTCCATACAACACATGTATATAATAGCAACGATAAATAATCAACCATCATCCAGAGTGCACCACACAACTGCATAAGCATTAAATATAAATAATTAACGCTTACACAGTCTGTCGACCAATCGATCGACATACAACTAAATAATTGGGATTAGTGTACGCCAAATATCATCCCAACACCCGTGTGGGGTTTCAAATCAACAAACACAGAATAGTATTTTTGAAGTTGGGCGATGTGTAAAATTTATCGTCCCAATCCATATCAGAAAATAGGTGTACATAAAAAAATCGTCTGATTTGTAAATGAATATTTATTTTATTCACATACACTTTAAAAATTATATTTTTAACGATAAAATATTTATTCGGTTCATTTACACAATAAAAGTGATATTTTTATTGTTCTAACATATTTTAGAAAAAAATTGGCGGCATAACGGCGCGATACTAGAAACGGGATAAGGCCCAGCCGTATCCCCAGTCTAATAATGGCCCACGCCATACACATACCAATTCTAATCAATTCCATTTCATTTTCCCAAACCAATCCAAACAAACAAACCAATCAACCAAAAACCACAACACAATATTACCAAACAAACACACAAGTCGTCCATGGTTTGTGGACGACGGGGAAACAGTTCATATATGCAGTTACATAATAAATAACTGTATAAATAAAATTACAGTGAGGAATTCTCACCTAGGGGATCCACTCCTTCATTCTTTATTTCTGAACGAGTTGGATTCCGTTTTGCTTTCGGTCGGTTCCATCGCCATCTGTTTGACGCAATTGATTATTATAAATCATATGTTTATACTTTTACTTCATACGTAAAAATCATATTTTTATGTTGGTGTTTATATTATAAAAATTATATTTTTAAAATTCAGTTTTCCTATATTTTTATAACTCTAATTTATATATAAAAATCGTATTTTTATATAAAGAGAATTCATATAAAATCACATTTTTATTTCACTGCATATATGAAAATCATATTTTTACTTCGCTTTCTAGATAATAAAGATCATATTTTTATATTAACAAAGATCGTATTTTTATATTAACAAAGATCGTATTTTTATATTAACAAGGATCATATTTTTATATAAATAAAGATCATATTTTTATATTTCTAAACAAAAGCTATTTATATTTTTAAATCAAAACTATTTATATTTTTAAATCAAGACTATTTATATTTTTAAATCAAGACTATTTATATTTTTAAATCAAGGCTATTTATTTTTAAATCAAAGGCTATCTATATTTTTAAATCAAAGGCCATCTATATTTTTAAACAAAGATATTCGTAGTTTAAAAACAACGCTAATTTTATATTTTTAAACAATGATATGTATATTTAAAACAAAACTGATTTTTATTTAATAAGGATTTTTATTCTTTGTATACAATAATAATAAAAAAAAGGACATGTATTAATTAAACAATCTCTAGCAATGTTAAGCCTAATGGTCGCTCACCCCATACCACGCATGCGCACTACACCCCCTTTCTTCTTCGTTTCTTCTATCCAGAAAATCAAACCACGCTCTCAACCTAGGGTCCCAAAACGCATCGCCATACGTCGTCCGGACCGCCCATCGTCGGCTCCACGGCGCGCGCCTTGGCCACGCCTGCCTCCACCTCGAGCATCTCGAAATTCGATCCTCTTTGGTGCTGTAGAAAGCAGCTTGAAGTTCGCGCCTTTGAGGGGAGAGAACCCTCGACCCGTCCCACGAAAATTGATCAGCTTCGTAAGGATCTGAAGCTCGTGAAGAGCTCATCGATTTTTGCTTTGAATTGACATTCCAATTCGAGATGGATTTCCAGTAATTTGGATCGAAATTTTAGAACAATTTCCGCCATTCTTTTGGTGAGGAGTGGGTTTAACTAGGGAGTGAGAAAACTAGGGGTTTGACCTTGGTTATATAATTATATTTTTAATTATTTTAAATCTCTAAAAAGTTGCTTCTTCATTTGAACCCCAAACGAGGCCCAACGACTGTCGCCTCTAACTAATTACCCCCATTCCGAACACAATGGGATATGTCCCGCAAGCCAATTCGACTATTACGATCAGTGTCAGCTAAATTTAAAATATAAATCATTATATTTTAAATTTAAACACACATTTAAATTTACCGGAGCCACATACGGACTCTGAAAATTCCCGAAAAATATTTTCTAGCTTCGTATTAATGATACGGTCCTAACAAAACTAATTTCGTCAAATTCTGTGACCGTTTGAAAAATGGTCATTTTCCAGTCGATTAAAATCAACTAAAACTGGTCAAACGCGTTTAACTTCGCCACGCTCACATATTGATTCAGAAAATTACGAATTTTGGAATCTAGCAATAAATAGACATCCCGGATCCAACAAAAGTGGTTTTGTCGAAAACCGAGGTCGTTTGCAAAATTTTCATTTTTAAGGGCCAGAATTCCATAGCGACTATTCTGAATTTTCAGCTGGACATAACTTTTATCCTAGCTATGAAATTTTGATTTTTCGGATTCATTGGGAAGATATTTTCAAATCGATTCTAATATTTTTGGTTTCGCTAAAATCCGGTTTATTTTGAATCATGTACATTCATTTGAAATTGAGATCGAATTTTCGAACTACCGCGCCATTTTCAATTCTTTTATATTTAAAATATTTATATTCTAACGACGATTCAAATAAATATATACGTTCTAATTCTATTCAAAATAAATTTCTCGTCGTCATTATTTAAAATAATTCATTTTAAATATTCAAAATTCATTAAAATTGCCAAAATAAAAATTTTAAATTCGATCGGATTTTCCGGGTTATTACAATCTCCCCGACTTAAAAATTTTCGTCCCGGAAAAGGAACGAAGCTGAAAGTTGTTTAACTAATCAACTCAACTTTCATTACGGCTTAAGTTCTTCAAATTTTCAGTTTCTAAGAACTTTTCAAATTTTTCAAAAATTTGGCTAACACCCTAAATTTTCAAAAAAAATCGCCATAACCTTCCCTACACCGGGGGCTTCGGGATATTTCAAATAGCCTCCCATGGCCCTCACCAATCCAAAAAGAAAAAGAAACAGCCAATCGGCTCATAAAATCATCCAAACCCAATAAATTTGCAAACATGTACCTATTTGTCGGGCAAACAATTTTATTCTTTTGCTCTAGCCTCCTTGCTATGACCTATTCAATGGATACACATGTATATGCATGCAATTTCAAACAATGTTCAATACTGTTCTACATTTGATTCAATTTGGCCTAAATGGTTAAAAATATCAAACCTATAATCAAAAAACACAACCATCAATCAATTAGTTGATTAGCTTTTCAAATTCATAACTTTGTTACATATACAGAAAATCATGCTTTTGATGCCAAATCACAACAATAAACCTATTTAGTTTTGGTTCTCACACCAGTCTAATGGAAATATATAGATATCCCACTTTCGAAACTCGAACATAAACTACTGATGTCGTACGTCATCAGTAGAATCATCTCCGGGCGACTAGAGTGTGATTCTATATCTATCCAGTACATTAAAACTTCGAATACCCGTGGATCAGACGTATATGCAAAATCTTTATATATCGGATTTCCAAATTCAATACAAATAAATATTCAAATATGAATAATAAAGTTAAATTTTCAAAACAAAAATTGTTTTCATTTTAAAAATATACTCTTCACACTCGTTCTAGGATACTACTGATCCAATCTTTAACGAGTCATTCTCATTGGATATTACCAATCCAATCTCTGATGAATTCTTTCATTCGGTTCTAATGTGTCTTGTTCTCCGAGCTCTGTAAACCAAAGCTCTGATACCAAGCTGTCATGACCCGAACTTCCACGGTAAGGAAATCCCGGATTGCTTTGAGGACAAGACGAATCAGAACACAAACAGAAGAAACATTTCATTGCTTATTACAACAATCCCATCAGAATACAAGAATATACAAAGTATAAATAAATATTATACATTAGAGAAATATCAGAGATTTAAATACATTATTACAGCGGAAATATAATACAATACACAATTGAAAGAGATATACGGATACAGAGCTTTTCGGATATCGTTCCAGCTGTAAACCAGGATCCTGTGAATATAAATCTGCAAAACCAAAACTACTAGCTGCCCGTGTCGAAAATAAGGGCACCCAGAGTTTAGGTTAAAACAATAAACTCCAGGTCAGTCATGTGTCTGGTGTGAGAACTAAAATAGTTATTAATCTGTATTTTAAAGTTAGATAAATCAAGGGACCACGCCGTATAACACAGAACGGGTTTCCTCCCAAGAATACCAGTGCATAAAACAAAAGCGCAATGCTAAATAAAAAACAATTAAGCTATTATAAGACCCGGGTCCCATCACATAATGCAACACAAGCCGAAGGATAGGATTTTACCATATAATAGCCAAAGAATGCTTGATACGCTAAATCATCTTTTATTATTACTATAATTGTATAGTGTCAAAACAATTTCAATCATAAATATCTTTACCTTATAATAGCTAAGGAATGCTTGATACGCTAAATCATCTTTTATTATTACTATAAGTGTATAGTGTCAAAACAATTTCAATCACAAATATCAATCATAGACGACATGGGTACCATATATCATGTCGCAATACTAGTTGTACAATTAAAACAGCAAAGTCATGTATTGGAAGTTGGGTTTCTATTTGTCAACCGAGGCAAAAGATAGTCCTCTACCGAATTCGAGACGCTCTAGCCCGTGTTTCAGGCAAGTGCGCAGGCAAGCCTTGGATCGTCAGGGCCGGTCCACCGATGTGGATTAAAATGCCTGAACACTGCGTTTCCCCGCCCTTTGGGGCGTCAATGAGCCAAATGACTCCATCGGCTCCACATAGTCACTGATATATCCGAGGCGCCTCGCAATCTAACAACTACATAGGTGAAAATATTATAAATGTCAGGGCTAGTAGGTCACTGACACCACCCTAGCTAGAAGGAAACACATGCCCTCCTTGATGTCCTCTCCCGTTTCTGGTTCACAACCGGGGTGTGAGGCTCATGAATCAACGCTACACAAAGTTATGCCACATAGGCCGTGCTTTGATCATCAACCACAAGACTCTGCTTTTCAACAGAAGCCTTGATCATTTGCATCTTAGCATGCCACACAGGCAAACCACTCCATGCAACTGATATCCATCAATCATACAGAATGATATCCAATGCCAGACACACAGTCCATTTACAAGTCCGTTCTGGGTCTGAACGAAACTGGAGGCACCATGTACCTCGCATATCCATCGATCTCCAAGTACGTCTGGACGATCACTAACTGATTCCCTCCTCTTGGGTGTACAGCCCAATCAAGATCATCAGTAATTATCAAAACGATGTGAATACCTCCGGTCTTCGACCACTGTATTCATCCTCGACACATCGTCGAATCAGTTATTCAGAATGGGATAAACCTAGTCTTTCTAAATAACTCGTGTATATAATAAACAAGTGTTACACAAACACAACATATGCTTCATTCCAATTCAGAATATTATTTTATTCAAATATTCTTATACTTTAGGAAAGGTTCCCATTAATTTTATCAAAGATAAATTCTTTAAATTTATTATTTAATCTTCTTTTGAATATCAATTCAAACCAAATTATGGTTTATCCAAACTAGTCAGGATTAGCGAACCTTACCGAAGTAATCACTTATTAAATTTCCCAACCCCAACCTATTCATCCCATGAAGTAAAACTGGTAATACTTCATATCTAACACCACGGTGTTATCGGTAAATTCAATTACCATTTCACGTTCAAATCTAATTAAAGCTTTAACTATCGCCTGGAGCAAAACTGGTGATACTCCATTCTCGATCATTTCAATCTAATTAAAGATCCATTAAAACTCCACTTGGTTTTAATCTTCCCAAAAATCAATATTAATGGTTGTTTAACTTGGGAAACCATATCCTGTCTTTAACTAGGTTAAAGAACCAATGTCATTTAAAACAAGGTTCACGATAAACCCAAAATCACATTCCATTTACAATGGAATCTTCATGGAAAACAAATCGATATATATAATCGATACAAACTTCCATATCAAACTAATAATATAAATGGAATAACGGCAAAGCCTTTTAAATTCTAGATAAATTAGTTGTCTTCCTCCATACAAATTCACTTCGATTATTACCAAATCGAATTCCATTCTATTCCAATTTATTTTATTAAATTGGAAAACTTTACTTTGGAAAATCTCCTTTAAATCTTAACAAAAGATTTATAAATTCCAAATCACATTTCACTATAAATCGGGTTAAAGAACGAATGTCGTTAAAACACAGTTTACGATAAACTCAATTCACATTCCATTAATTATCGGGTTAAAGAACAAGTGTTATTTAAAACACCGTTCACGATAAACCCAAAAATCAATTCATACTCTATTCCAATTAAATACCATTTAATTGGTATACTTCATTAAATCTGAATAAAAAGATTTAATCTTTTTCTCAACTGGGTTTAAGAACAGTGTTAATGAAGACACCATTCATGACAAACCCAAATCCCATTTGATATTAAATACAAGGCTCTGAATAGAAAATATATCGGCTTATATTCAATATCAAATTCCACGACCAACAAATATCGTATTGGAAATAACGATATAAACATATCTTTCAAATTTCCATAACAATATCTGTATAATCACGAAATCCAACATCGAAATATTCCAATGACAATTTCGATTAAAATCCATTCCAATTCAATTATTGGAAATTCGGGTTACTTTTAAAACCATTTCAAATCCACTTTATTTATTTTAAAAATAAATGAGATTATAATTCTAGTTCAAAACTAGTTCATTTTGATAAAAATCTAGTTTTATCTTTTCAAATTTGGAATTTCTCATCCCAACTCTTTCCAAATCATTTCTTATGATTTTACACAAATTATTACTATTTTTAATAATTTTATCGAGGCCCGTACAGTTGATTTCCATAAACGGCCATCGAAATGCACTTACAGCGACCTTTACCAAATTTGATTTGGACATAATTCCAAATCCAACTGTTAGATATCAAATCCTAATATTAGTTAGAAATCTCTTTTCTATATGAACCCAACGGTTTTGGTTTTAGGAGAATCCGACGGTCGGATCTCCCGTAATATCCATTCGAACTCAATGGTCGAAATTCGCGAACTGCTACTGCGCGGCGCATTCTATTCAGGCCATTATATATATAATATATATATTATATATATTTCGTCGATTTCCTTTCAAAATGTATTTTATAAATCGTTTTAAATTCGTTTTCAAAACGATTTCAACTTCCTATTCAATTTCTAATCAAAATTGAATATTCCATATCATCGATATATATATAAATGATAATATTTTCAAAACGTTATATTTTGAAATCAATTCCTTTTTTATATTCATTATAAAAATGAATAAAATCGATATAAATATCGTTTGCGTCAAAATGGTGCATATCTAATCAACACGGCTTTATATATTTCAATAATTTCGTTATTCTATTCAATAAATGAATATTTTCTTCAACACATGAATTTTCTTTTATTCAACACATGAATATATATTTTATTCAACACATGAATTTTCTTTTATTCAACACATGAATATTCTTTTATTCAACACATGAATATATATTTTATTCAACACATGAATTTTCTATTCAACACATGAATATATATTTTATTCAACACATGAATTTTCTTTTATTCAACACATGAATATTCTTTTTATTCAACACATGAATTTTCTTTTATTCAACACATGAATTTTCTTTTATTCAACACATGAATTTTCTTTTTATAATATTCTTTATTTTTCAAATTGGAATGAGGCCCAATCAATTACCATATAATGTTAATTATATGGTTCCATACAATACATGTATATAATAGCAACGATAAATAATCAACCATCATCCAGAGTGCACCACACAACTGCATAAGCAATAAATATAAATAATTAATGCTTACATAGTTTGTCGACCAATCGATCGACATACAACTAAATAATTGGGATTAGTTTACGCCAAATATCATCCCAACACCCGTGTGGGGTTTAAAATCAACAAACACAGAATAGTATTTGTGCAGTTGGGTGATGTGTAAAATATAGCGTCCCAATCCATATTAGAAAATAGGTGTACATAAACAAATCATCTGATTTGTAAATGAATATTTATTTTATTCACATACACGTTAAAAATTATATTTTTAACGATAAAATATTTATTCTATTCATTTACACAATAAAAGTGATATTTTTATTGTTCTAACATATATGTAACGTCCCAGATTTTTCGACCATTTAAATCCGAATATTTAAATCAGTTTATATATTATATTTGAAATATAGTGGATATTTAATCGAATTTATTTAATTAAAATAGAGTTCGAATATATATATATATATTTATATATTATTTAAAAACCAGAATGTTAGTGTCGAGTTTGAATTCTACCATTAGAAGTTGAAAGCGTTGTCTAAATAAATACGTTGGTATTAATCGAATCGTTAAATTTAGTCGTTCAAAATATAATTTATATTAAATAAAGATTTTATGAGGTTTAAAATAATTAACTTGAAGCCTGTGTCTGACATTTTCAATACAAATTCCTAGATATATATATATATGTATGTATGTATGTATGTATATATATATATACACCGTCGGCATTTCACTCGATACAGCAAAACGATAAAACATGAATACATATTCTCACCACATTTGTTCAACAAACAAAGAGGGCGCTTAAACATAAGCAAAACTGAAATACTTACATTCAAATTTGAAGTGTTAATACACCAAAGCAAGACACATATCCATGCATTATTTGTACACATATGAAATACAAAGAGAAAGAAAAAAACACTATATAGATAGATACATATATTTTTGTTTGTACAGAGTCTAGCTGAAATGGGAAAAAAAATACATAACATTTTTTGTGCAATACGAGAAAAGATTCATTGTTTAATATCATCAACATTGTGAGAATCAGTAAAGCCATCTCGATTAACTTTGATCTGCGAAAAAGAAAGAGAAAAAACCCCATTAAAAGGGATGATTCATGACAGTAATAAACAGCTTAGAATGGAAAATAAATAGCTATAGAGTAGGGATAAGAAAAGGCATTGCCGAACTGGAAATAGATATGTAAACATCAATCATGTACAATGAACAACTGAAAGAAAATCAATACGAGAAAACAAAAATATGTATAATCAAGTGAACAGCAAAAGGAAAAAAATGTATACTTTGTACAAATACAAAGTACATGAAAAAAAATGACTGTGTAGTTATACTTCTCAGTACAAGCAATAGTTGTCGAGAAATAAAGAGTAGCTGTGAAAACCATGAATTAAATGTCATTAATGTTTAGAAAACATTCAAAGTATTCAATATATATTTGTATATTTTTAACTGCCACATACCAAAGCATTGTACAAGAGGAATTCATATTTAAATCAATATCATGGTTGTTCTTTCATGAAACAGTGAAATGAAAACTTCTCCATAAAGATAAACAGTTATACAGACAATCGAACAGCAGAGGAACAACTAAAATATATAGGTACTCAGCTAGAATAAATGAAAATATAGCCAAAACAGCTAGAAGCCTAGAACAGCTAGGAAATGGACAAGGCATAGCTGAATAAAATATAGGTATTTCTTTATTACATACGGCCGATTAAACCATACATGAACAGTGAAAGAAAATTTGTGAGAACGGATATGTATGTGCATTCATACATCAATTCTATGCACATCCTAGAAAGAAGCAAAATATGTACAGAACTGCTAACATATATATATTCATGTATGAAATCAATCTCAAATATAAAACCCAACACAGAATTTACAGTTTCAAAGATCTGTACTAATTAAACAAGTCATTACCTAGCCTATACAGTTCGATCACTATTCTTTTTGAACAAAGCAAACAGTTTTGGAAATTAAATACTCAATCCAACAAAATCTTCATCAAAATCCATTTCGAACCAATCTGAAATCCTATACTATATCCGAACCAAAATCTAACCCACAGATTTGAATCCAGATTGACATAACAATTCGTAGCCGATTGATAGACAGGGTTCTTATCTAAATCAAAACCCTACTATAAATAGATGTTCAAGCCATGGTGTTTCATACATCCCCAAACTCACAAACAAACACAGTCAACCAAAGAAGAAAAACCCAATTTAAAAACCAAAGAAAAAAATCAAAACAAATAATATTGAATTCAAGTGAAAAACTTAGCTTATACGAAGGGGTTCGGTCTGGCTTGCTCGTCGTGGTTCTGGGAGGCTCGGGGTTGCGAGACAGTGGGGTGGCGGATCTTCGGAGGAGCTCGAGGGGGTTTGCGACGCCATCATTTTTGGTTTTTGCTGAAGAATTAAAAGGGGATTAGGGTTCGGTCTTGTGATTTTTGGGGAGGCGGCTGTGTGAATGAGAAAAGGGAACGATGGTGAGGATTTTAAGATGTGAGGCGGGTCGCATTCGTTTTTGCCAAGGGTTAAGGTAAAGCCCAACTTTTAATTCAAAAGAAAATATATGTTTCAGTTTAATTATTTTATAAACTTGTTTATACGATTTCTGGCTCATATAATATCAGATTTACGCACGGTCAATTGCGTTGGGACCGTGGAGATAAGAACTTCGAGATGGAGCAGGTTTAGTCCAAATCTGAAGTAACTAGAATTTTTATTCGAATTAAACGTCAGTTTAATTTGACTAAAACAGACTGTTTATCCATATATTCAAATCAAGGTGAGTTCAACTCACTCAGCTCTCCCTATTTATATTTTATATAAATTGGGTTTTTATTTTGCGTGTCCTGATTTGCTAGTGGTTGACCGTTTGTAAGTTAAATATATTTATTGTTGATTCAAATTCTGAAATTAAACGGTCGTTTAATTTCAGAAAAACACCAATCGTTTTGATCTGACACGAATAAAGTAATTTCCCTTGATGGTTCACATTTATAGACGTGTTTGAAATTGTGTGAATTGTTTGAATTGTTTGTTGATTGATTGATGATTGTTATGGAAATTATCAGTCAAATAAAAAGGAATGATTGATTATTATTGATCGTTGAACCGTATTTCAACATATTTTTTCTAATGTCAACCAATGGATGGTATGGGTTGAGAAATTGGCATCAACTGGCTTATAAATCAGTCGATTTATAAAATATGGGTTTATCGACAGTGGATCGATAGTATTTAAGTTATAAACATATTTTGTAACAAAAATAGGTTTTTGAAAGCTATTACATCGAAGAGTTATTTAAAAAGGAAATAAATATTTAAAGTTTATAAGTAATTATGGAATTTGTTTTATTAAATAATTTCTTATGTTAATAAAAATTATAAAACAAATGAGATAACCCAAAGGTTAAATATTTGATTAATCGTGAACGATTAAATAAAGTTATTTAAATTAATTATATTTTAATTAATTTAAAAGAGGAATTAAATAGAATTGGTTAGAAGAGTAATCATGTTTGTTATGACGGAGTTGACCATTTAAAGTTAGACCTTTACTTAGTGAAATAACTATATGAATAATTGGTTAATCCTAGTAAGATTTTAAAAAAAGGAAATCTATTACTTATTCTAGTAAATAAAGGAGTTAATTGATTTGAAATGATAAATGTTGTTATGGTAATCACTAATTAAATACATTTTTGGTAACCCAGTTTGAAATGAAATGTAGTCGAGTGTTGGAAAGAAGCTAGGGATGAGGTTTATTATTTGAGCTAAGTTTTATAGTGAAGCAATAAAAAGATTTAAGCAAATACATAGCTTAAATGAAAGGTCAACATGACGTTTGAATTAAGTAAAGAGAGAGAGAGATATAAAGGGTTTATACTAAACCTGGAATTTATAAACAAGGTTTATAAATGGAATGTGAATTAAAGCGTTGTTTTGGAAATACTTAATAATGGTATTAAGTTAAACCCATGGATTTAAAAAGGGAATTTCCCGAAAGGAAAGGGGATTGGCAAAAAGGGGTTTGATGTGAGTTTGGTAAAAAAAGTTGAAAATAGGATTTGTAAAAATAATCCAGTTTGTGAAACAAAATTATTTGGATAAGTCGAGAGTTAATAAAAGTAATATTTAGTAAGCAAACATTTAAATAACGAATTAAGCGATATTAATGATCTTTAAAAGAGAAAGTTCCAAAAAAGGATAAGAAGAGCCATAAAACTATATTTTAACTAGTGGGATGGGTTTTGATATGTAAGATTTAATATTGGTTCTTGAATTAGAACTCGTATTTATCTGAAGATAAGAACGTTGTTGATCAAGGTCTGAGAGGTAATTAAAATACCCCAACTTGAATGACTTCGGGATTAAACAAGGATGATACTAGTTGGTAATGTCAAGAATGTGCGATAAGATTTCCAAAGTAAAGGAAATAATATGAAGTGATATTTCCCTAGTAATAGAATTAAAAGGAGATTGGACAATTAATTTTAAAAGCCAAGTGATGTTGAGTACTAGACCAGTGAATCTATTTTTATTTCATGCATGTTTGCTTGATAGTTAAATAACCGACTATCAAGTCTGACCTTTACTATTGTTGGTATGGAAAGACCGGGATCGAACATATATTCGAAAACCATTCCAACCAACAAATACGAAATATATAGAAAAGATCAAGTGTCGATCAAGATGGAGCATGTTAAGACCATAGATCTTCATAAAGCGGAAGAACCACTTACAATCTCTGATTCGACCCGGAGATATACTGGGGTTCTGTCGTGGTTGGAATATGTGGATTGCAAGGACTACTCGCTACTGATCCATGGGGTGATTCCTATATTGGATACAGTAGGAGAGTACCTTCGATTCATCCTGTTCCTGGATGACTTGTATGGATGGATGTCTGACAGAGTATTTCTTAAGAGTCACGTATGTTGATTTTTACAAACGTATCTCTGTTAGTCTCTAGCTTAACGACCAAAATATTTTTGTGGACGTCAATTAGTGATTTGGCGGATCTGACGATGTGGCATTCAAAGTGTTTGATGACCAGATGTGTTCTGACCTCAAGCCTCATCAACCGAGAAATGACAAAAATCGGGCAAGCAGCATGGCTATGTGGGTCGCTCCCATTAGGGTGTATAATCACCTATCTAGAGAAAATCCATTTCGTTCTTTAATCTATTTTGATGCTGTCCCTTTTCGGGAAACAATGGCTTGAGTCCAACCGTTGGTGATATACATTCGATACACTCAAGCGAAATGAGTGGTTAGTCATGTGAGGGCCGGGTTTTAAGATGTTCTTGTTGAACCCAGTGTATCCGCCTCTAGAGATACACTATTGGCAGGTGGTCCCATACCTTGTCATAGTTGGAATCCAATCTCCAATAAGCGCCCGCGGTTTTGATTTTATACTATGTATGTGGAGCGTGAGATGCAAGCGTTCCACTAGATTGATATTTACTTATACTTAGACACTATTATAATATCAGAAAATATATTGATTTCGAAAACTGTTTGGGTTATCGTAAGGTAAAAACCGTCCGTATTTATGTGTGGATTTGGTCTTACGATTATCCTTTTTTTCGAAAGGATTTTAACTTTAAAATCAAGTTGTGTGATACCTTTAATGCTGTACGAGTTTTTCTCACTCTGGTTCAACAGACTGACCCGGTGTTTTGTAAATGCTCGGGTTAGCCCGGGGTGTACAGGTTCAGGTTATCAGGTACTGTGAAGTCCAGAGACGAGCTGGGGATGTTCAGACGAATGATATCTCGTATGTATTCCGCTGTGTGATTATATATGAGGATAGATTATTATAACTGTCTAGAAATGTTGATGTACTCTGATATTGTAAGTATTTTCAAAAGCTCTCAATAAAGATTTATTTCTATATTATATTTTGGTCCGCTGCAATGTGAGACTCTGTGTTGTGTTGTACTTCTTCTTCTATTCTAATATTTCTTTCTCTCTTATATCACCCTCTAATTTATTCCTACAAAAGTTCCAGTGTTTTCGGTGTTGGGAGGTCGGCATAAGTCATGGTAAGGGTATTTTTGTCGATTTTCTGGGCCGAAAATCCCTGGGTCGTTACAGTGGTATCAGAGCTATTGGTTGAGTAGTACCCTTGGCTCTGTGGCGTAACTCAATAGAGATGGGGTTAATAACACCCTAGAATGAGTTGAGTGCATATATATGAGAGCGTATTTGTAAAATTTTATATACAAATGTTTTATATCGTATTATTTGACTGGTTCAAGTATTAAGAAGCGTTGAACTAGTGGATGGATACAATATTTTTTTATAAAAGAGGGTAAATGAAATAATTTTACCCAACGTATATTTTATATAGAAAAAGGAATTTTTTCTCTCTATATTATACTAATGTGGGTTGATTTGTTGTTATGATTGATTTCATTTGAATTGAAATATGAAATAAAGTTGAACTCATTAGAAAATCAATTATTCAATTGAATCGAATATGAATGAGAAACTGAACCTGGTTAAGTAAAAACAATTTGAGAATGAATTCAAATAAATTGGGATTTAATAATTTAATGGATAAATAAAATTGGGTTTCAAATAAAGTGGATTTCCGTTTGGATTTTGAATTTTCGTTTCAAAGAAGTTGAGGCCCAGAATAGCAGTTGTAGTTATATCGATCGAGCCATGCAGAGAAGGTGCTGGCAAAATTATAGAAAATTTTTAGAGTTCGAGATTTATTTTGAATTTAAAGCGAAAGTAATAATTTTAAAATAATATGGTTCAGGATATTCTTCCTACTTTGCAATTTCGAGGACGAAATTATTTTAAAGAGGGAAGAATGTAATGTCCCAGATTTTTCGACCATTTAAATCCGAATATTTAAATCAGTATATATATTATATTTGAAATATAGTGGATATTTAATCGAATTTATTTAATTAAAATAGAGTTCGAATATATATATATATATATATATATATATATTATTTAAAAACCAAAATGTTAGTGTCGAGTTTGAATTCTACCATTAGAAGTTGAAAACGTTGTCTAAATAAATACGTTGGTATTAATCGAATTATTAAATTTAGTCGTTCAAAATATAATTTATATTAAATAAAGATTTTATGAGGTTTAAAATAATAAACTTGAAGCCCGTGTTTGACATTTTCAATACAAATTCATATATATATATATACCCCGTCAGCATTTCACTCGATACGGCAAAACGATAAAACATGAATGCATATTATCACCACACTTGTTCAACAAACAAAGAGGGCGCTTAAATATAAGCAAAACTGAAATACTTACATTCAAACTTGAAGTATTAATACACCAAAGCAAGACACATATCCATGCATTATTTGTACACATATGAAATACAAAGAGAAAGAAAAAAACAATATATAGATAGATACATATATTTTTTGTAATGACCCAAAAATCCGGTCCAATTTGAGCTGACCAAAAACACATGTCCAACCCCAAATTAAACTGAAAATCAGGAAATTAATAGAAAGAAAAAAAGAGGGTGAGGAAAGATAAGATAGAAACTTAGAATAGAAGAAGAAGAAACACAACATCTGAGTAACACGAACCTCACAGTGGAACGAATAAGATATAATAGATAATATATCCTTGAGATAAAATCAGTATATGTATACAATAATGTTTTCATACTACAACACTTACAACACAGCGGAAATAAACTATAGCTATATGATCTTGAAGCCTCCTGCTCTAGCTCTTCAAGTATCTGTAAATCCCGATTACTTGACTGCCCGTACAAAATTTGGCACCTAAGAGTTTAGGGAAAACAAAACAAAATAAACTCCGGGTCAGTCATGGGACTGGTATGAGTAAAACAGTTTAAAACAGTTTGAGCCATTTAACGATATCTCATAAGACCACGCCGTATAACGGAACGGGTTTTTCCCTTATGAGAATCCAAATTATCTTTATATCAAAAACCATCTGATATTATAATAATGTCTATCAACCACAAAATAATAATCATCTAGCAGAAACTCTTTCATCTCACGTTCTACATATATAGTATATAATCAAAACCGCAAGCACATATTGGGTAATGGATTTCCAACTATGACAAGGTATGGAACCACCTTTCGCTAGTGTACCTCTAGAAAGGAATACACTGGTTTCAACAAGAACATCTTGCAACCAGGCCACACATGACCGACCCCTCATGTCGCTTGAGTGTATCAAATGTATATCACCAACGGTTGGGATCAGCAACCGTTTCCCGAATGGGACAGCATCAACAATAGATATTTGGAAATAAATGAAACTCTAGATCAGGAGATTATACACCGTACTTCAGAGCGACCGACTTAGCCATGCTGCCTGCCCGATTTCTGTCATTTACCGGTTGATGAGGCTAGAAGCTACGTTTTATCATCAAACCAGATTCACTTCGAATGTCACATCGTCAAATCCATCAAATCACCGATTGACGTCTACAACAATATATTACGTGTCAGCTAAAAGAAGTTTCCTTCTCTACTTCCACTCTTGGTACGGTTGAAGAAATCAATGTACGTGACCTTTCTGGAAATACTCTGTTAGACATTCATCCATAAAAGTCACCCAGGAACAGGATGAACCGAAGGTACTATTCAGTATATCCATCTTAGGCACTGTTATCTAAGATTTATAAAACAGCCCTTGCACTTTTCTCTGTCTTCAATTATCTTTGGCATATATGATTCGCAACGCTTATGCCAATACAGAGTGGTTCTTTGGATAATAATCCAACCGGTCTCTCCATATTAACAACGTTAAAATGGTCAAAACTTCGATAGTCTGTGAGTTAACTATCAGAGAAAAATAGGTGTGCAAACAACGATATTATTTCCAAATGGAAATTCTATCATTCAATCATCAATCATATATATATCTGTATATATTTCTTTTTTGAAACAAAAATGTGTGATCTTCTGAAGAGAAGAGAGTATATATCTATATCTATATATATATGTATATATATTCATATTTCGTTATTTTCTATGTTTAGAAAATATACGTTATTAACACTGGAAATCATTTCCATTGTTATTTACATATCACTATCATTTCACAACTATCAGTCCCTGACTGTAAACTAGTTGGAGAACAATTCTCTAAGTATAAACCCCGAAGGCCGAAACCATCATCAGATCAATACTCAGAAAACTATTCAACTTAACTAATCTCTAGTCAGTTTCAAATCTTGTTTAACTCTATATTTTTTTAACTCTATTTGATTAACTCACTAGTTAACTCTAACCGATTAACTCTAACTGATTTATTCTTACTGATTTACTCTAACTGATTAACTCTAACTGATTTACTCTAACAGATTTACTCTTTTAACTCTATTTGATTAAACTATATTCGAATAACTCCCCTTTAACTCTATTTATTTAACAAATATATATCTCCTTTTAATTCTATTTATTTCATAAATCAATAACCTTTATAATCCTATTTATTTATTTCTAAATAAATATCTCCTTTTATAAAATCCTTCGATTATATAAATTCCTTCTTTTATAAAATCCTTTGATTATATAAATCGATTTCCTTTATAAAACCCTTTTCCTTTTCTATATAAAATCCATAGATTTTATATAAATAATTCATTTTCAAAATACACTTTGAAAATCCCCTTTCCCACATCCAGTATTTCTTATGGTATTTAACATACCATATAACAACGATATATATCGTCCAAACACACACAATCAACAACAGATTATATATCACATCATATATCACAATATATGAATCACAATTAAATAAATGTTGAGGAATCCAGTTGGATTCCTCCAACCTGTTTCCCTGCATCACAGATGTTAAACAATATAGATAAAATCACTTTCAGTTCCATATGATATATTCTGTTAAACAGAATCAATATAGAAATTCAACTAACTGACTAGCAGTTCAATCAAACAGTCAACCCACAGTCAATCAGCTAATATTTAACAGTTCTAAAAATACAACATAAATTATAAACTGTTCAGAGTTAGTGAGATTTACTCACATTGGCAGTTCATCGTTAAAGAACGATAACTGTTTGTTTGATTTAAATCAACAATTTATTTCGCCATAAATTCAAACGAGCTTTGATTCTCTTCCCGTCAGTTTCATGTTGTAGTCGTCGTCCATAGGATCCCAACGGATCTGACGGTTCGTCAATCTGACATCGTATGTAGAAGATACGTATGAAATAGTTATTATACTTTAAATTAAATACACTATTTAAATATTAAGATTAAACTAATTTAACAAATTCGGGTTTTACCCATAATCCCACATCAGCCCAAGATCCATCCGCATCCTCCCCTTAACAACCCGTACCTGGTTTTAACAGTCTTCCTTCTTCCTCAACTGGGAAAAATCCCGTCTCCTGCTTAATGAAAACGCCAAAGCCGACTACTTCCTCCAACTGTTCGAACTCCATAACAAAACTTTGAACTCCTTCTCCCATGTAAATGAAAATCTACTGCTCCATCAAATGCTTCGAACAAAATCACGAAAGTTTTGTACCCCTTCACGAGCTCATCACCACCATCCCTATTTTGACACGCTCGAACACCAACTCTCCATCACAACTTCTAGCAAATTCAACGTCCTCCCATCACTATACTTTGATCCCCTTTACCATACTTTCCACCTCTAATGAATATACACGCAAGTCCTCTTCTGCGACTCATAGTCCCTTCTTTCTTCACTGTCTTTCTTTCCAGCACTCCGCGCCCTCCTCCCTTTCCCATTCACCAAACCGCATGGTATCACCACTAAAACACGAACCAGAAAATCCAACACTCCTCTCGTTCGCTCATTCTTTGTTTTCATCGCAATCACGTCCAGGTATTTGTACCCCAAAGCCCTCCATACGTCCTCACTAAAACCGCCATTTTGTTGAAATAAAACCCAGCATATACCCACGTTTAAAGCTTCCAGTGGGAACCTGTATCCAAACAAATGCCCAACGTTTTTTAGTCTTTTGTTTTCCTTTGATTTTCTACATCTCGCGCTTTGCTTTAGGACGGGATTTATTGGCAGATCAAAGAACTGATGGCGAATGAAAACCTAGGATTAACAAATGAATATGAGGGTCATTTATAGGATTTTGTTTTTGAAGAGGTCATGTCTCCACGTTGGTGAGAAGAGAAAACGAACGGTGGCATAATTTTGAACCGTGAAAAACGAAGAGAAGATTAGTTTTAATTTATAAAACTTAGTGTACCCCCTATGTAATATTTCATTTCCATACGAATTGTTATGGACAGATATAAAAATACCGTTGTGACCAGCAACATAACACGATCCCAAAAATATAATAATATCGGTAGATTAACTCATATTGGGAAACCCCAAAATATTGATTATAGGGTGCAAAATACTCCAAATAAAAAGTTCCTTATTTAATTAATTAAAAGTTTCGATAAAATTCTAAAAATTAAATTTTCGTTATGTCCCAAAGGAACCTTGTCTAAATTCAAACCCGATCACTAGTTATATCGAATAAACCGATACGATCGATAAACGATTCTATAGCGACTATTTTAAAATTTGATTTGGACATATCTCAAAATCTACACGACGAAATCCTGATTTTTCTCTTCTACTAGAAAGATATACTCCACCAGCTCCGTACGTTTCTTGTTTCGCAGAAATCCGATTTAAAACGAACCCTGTACATTCAGTTGAAGTTCAAATCGCCAAATAGCAAACTGCAGCGCCATTTCGAGCTCAATTTTAATTATAATATAATTATACATTCAAACTGTCGTTCAAATAATATATTTGTTATTCTAATTCAATTTTAAATTGAATTAAATATCACAGATGATCCAGTTCACACCATATCGCCATTTCAGCCAATTCTGATTATTTCAAAATTAAATATATTATTTAACTTATTATTTTAATTAAATATTTACCATTATATAGTTAACGACCATTTAATTCTCTAATCACTATATAAATAATTAAATTAATTAATTATTATATCGCTGGGAAATGCGGGTCATTACATTCTTCCTTACTTAAAATAATTTCGTCCTCGAAATTGATAAATTAGAGGACGACCCTATCGATTGGTTAGAACATATTTGTTCACTTCTTAACTTCAGTTTCCAACTGGACCAATTTAATTTCAATTAAATATTAATCAATTCTTATCAACGAAAATTTTCAAAAATTCTGAAAATTTTCTAATACCTTAACTTTTTTGAAAAATTTCGCCAGCACCTCCTTTGTACTGGTCAATAGGTCAAACTCCAACTCGCCTCTCTGGGCCATCTTCAACCCAAAAGAAAAATCAAACAGCCAAGCGGCTTGCCAATTCGGCTCATAAATCTTATATCCAATAGAAATATAAACTTGTACCTTTTGTGGTCATATCATTTGTAACGACCCAGAAAATCTGAACCAATTTAAAAATTTTAAATTGGCTAAAATAATGGATTTTAAATATTTAAAATAAATATTTTAAATAATGGCGATGAAAACTGATTTTGAATCGACAATTGAAAACGAATATAATTAATTATAATTATAAACAAGGCCTGAAATGGCGCTGCAGTTTCAACAATTGAATTCAAACTTTGTCGGACTGTACCGGGTGCAGAACAATCCGGATTTTAGTGAAACCAAAAACATTAGGATCTAATTGGTAATATCTTTCTAACGAATCTGAAAAATCGAAATTTCATAGCGGGAATCAAAAGATATGTCCAGTTGAAAATTCTGAGTAGTCGTTATGGAATTCAGGCCCGTAAAAATGGGCATTTTGCAAACGACCTCGGATTTCGACGAAACCAATTTTGTTGGATCCGTGATGTCAAATTATTGCTAGGTTTCATATTTCATAATTTTTCGAATCAATATGTGAGCGTGGCAAAGGAAAACGCGTTTGACCAGTTTTAGTTGATTTTAATCGACTGGAAATTGGCCATTTTTCAAACGGTCTCAGAATTCGACGAAACTAGTTTAGTTAGGACCGTATCGTCAATACGAAGCTAGAAAATATTTTTCTGGAATTTTTAGAGTTAGTATGTGACCCCGGTAATTTGAAATGTGCGTTTAAAATTCAATATAGTGATTTAAATGTAAATTCAACGGAAAGTGATTGTAACGATCAAATCAGCTTGCGATACATATCCCATTGTGTTCGGAATGGGGGTAAAACGCTATGGACGACAGGCGGTGGGCCTCATTTAGGGGTCGAATAAAAAAGTCAACTTTTTGAAATTAAAAATAATAAATATTTATATAAATCCTTTACTCTATCTCTCTCTTCACTTTCTTTCTACCGTTCGAAAAAAAAAAAACCTAAGCCCTAAATCGAGATCGACGGAACCCCTCACGTCGTCGCCCCCACTTCCGCTCCGCCTCCTCCTTCTTCCAGCCCTCCCCAATTCGAGGTTCGAACGCGAGGTGGGATCCGCGAGAGGGATCAAAGATATACTCTTAAGAAGAGATATGATGCACGAATCTAGTCTTCAATCTTCTAAGTCGCATTTCCTTGAGCTTAACTCCATTATGCTTTGTCCGTCTTTAACTTCACAATTTCATAGCTTCTTAATTCTTGTTTTCAAAATATGAGTTGGAACCTATTTCATTATTGCCTCTCGTTCCTCTTTCACTTACTCTACTTCTAGTATACTCAGCTCAAACATAACGGCGTACTCATGGTTTCATGCAAGCTCTCCAAAATTCACTAGTGAATCTTGGATCTCGTCCACTTACTATAGGTATTCCGCGTAGAAGGACTATCTCTTGGAAATAAATGCCATCCATGTTGCGAAATGTACTTATTAAGGTGATTCTCCACAACTCATTCATAAGCGAAATGAACCTTCTGCCTTAGTGGCGAACACTACTGGAGCGCCCCATTCTGAAATGCTCCTTCTAATGAACCCCTTCTCTAGAAGCTCTTTAATCTGTTTACTGAGCTCTTTCCTCTCCCATGGAGCCATGTGTCTAACGGGCAACGCAACGGGCTTTGCATTATCTACAAGATATATGCGGAAGTCTATTTCCCGCTTCGGAGGCAAGCCCTTCACCTCTTCGAAGACATCCGGATATTCCCGGACCACTCTAACTGATTGCAAACTTTCAACAGAGGCATTTAGCGATTCAAGATAACTAAGCATAACCGCATACGAGGGATTACAAGAAATTTCCAAAGTATTACCGAGCTGGGTTAGGAGCCTAATAACCCTTTTCTCACAATCAAGGATGGCCCCATTACTGGATTGCCAATCCATGCCCAAAATCAAACCATATCCCGAAAAGCCTAAAACAAAGGCACTACATTGAAATTCTACGCTTAGAATAGAAATTTTCAATCCCAAACAGATCATAGACAAATGAGCTGGGCCCCCAATTGGGTTTGAAACAATTAAGGGGTCCTCTACCATACTAGTTTTTAGGTGCAGAGATTCTACTAAAGCAGACGAGATAAAGGAGTGTGATGCGCCAGAATCAAATAAAGTGCGAACGGGGTGATCATAAAGATAAACTACACTTTCTACAGAAGTATTTATACCTCGTTTCTTTGGGCAGTCCTTAGCCATGTGGCCTGTCTCACCGCAAGAAAAGCACCCACCATTCATCTTGGCCTTCTTTTTCCGGCAATCTTTCACTAAGTGCCCCACTTCGCCACAGAATTTACACTCCCTCTTCTCTCGGGACTTGTTGTCTTTCCCGCCCTTCTCAAAGTCTGTCTTCTCAGGACAGTCTTTGCTGATGTGTCCAGTCTCCCCACAATGAAAACATTCTCCTTGCTTTCTTTTCCTCTTTCTACAATCCTTGGCTATGTGCCCTTCCGTACCACAAAAATTGCATTTCCTTTTTTCCCGTTTCTTGTTATTACTGTTACGATCCTTTCTTGTTTGACTATTATTCGTCTTCCTACTCTGGGACTCTTCCGCTTGATGGTTCACGTGGAGGAGGAGAAGTGAAAGCGTCAGCAGCTGGGGAGTAAGGTCTCCAGACATGCTGAAACAGAAAGGATAGATTCATAACGAAGGATAAGAGATAATACCTATGGCTTTGGGGGGACTTTGCCTTTTTAAAATAAAAATAATATTTTATCTTTTAAAAATGCTTCTTTAAATTTCCTTTTTGAAAATAATTTCTCAAAACTTTTTATCTTATCTGGTAAACCTATGGTCTGATACCAAGTGAAACACCCCACCTCCGTTAGGGTCACTCTCAAAGGGAATGCCCTAATTTTGGTGGAGGTTTATAAGTATAAGTCACAGATATACAAGACAGATATAAAAACACATATTTGTAAACAGCAGAAAAGCGGTAACTTTTATTTCATAAAAGCAAATACGTGTTACAACAACATCACCATGATTGTCTTACATCCTTTCCAAAAACATAACATAACACCTTCATAACTGTCTTGATTACATTATTTAAAAGAAGCATAAAGAAAACATAAATAAACTGCAAAAGCCCCATAGTTGTTGTCCAAAGCCATAGTTCAAAACGAAAAGGTCCAAGCAATACATTTTTCCTCTTCAAGCTGGATATGAAGGCTGGTCAAGCTGCAGTGTTCCCTCCCTGTGGACCTGGGGGGGGGGGGGAATGGAAGAAAAGAAGACGAAAGAAAAGTAGAGTCAGACATAAAGCCTGAGTAAGTCTAGGACTATTCTATCTATGAATAAAGAACTGGGTATGATAAGTATAATCAAGAAGTGGGAAAGTACTATAAACTTAGTTAAGTTGTCTAGGGTCGAATATACTATCGTACCCCATATTAATCTTTGAACCCATATAAACCAGTTCCCAACTGGCACCCCATAATCAGGGTGAAGTGATCCATTCTATGATGATCGGCTCCTACTCGCATAGTTACATGTGTCTTACGGCCCCCGATGTTGTAGTTACCTATGCTGGTCCCACCATGGGGTGTATCAAGTCCCATGGTGGCGGCCCGACACAATCCTAGAATGCACAGGTATGCTACTGGTGCCCAGTGCCTTATTTTTCTGCGCCGGAGTGTGTGCACGCCCGCACCCCGTTAGAACCTACACTGCTACACCACCGCCGTCGATTTGACCTCTTACAATCAGCCCAGTAATCGTGCCCCACCCTGCCTAGTTTCAGGGTATCATGATACACCTTATAGGGTTACTGCTGAAAAGGGTCCCCCGCTACTAGGTTTTCTATTTCTAGCCAACATGCTAAGTTGGTTAAGTGTTTTATAACCTAACCCCCAATCAGTCTGTTTAGTTTAGCATGTTCCATTTTGATTAAGTCTTTAGTCCACTTAATCCTAACAATCCTGACTCAGCCTTAATTGTCTTATTAAAGCCTTGACCTCTCACATTAGACAGGTATTGTTGTGGCTGCCTGTTGCCGGTTGGTTCCGGGCAGTCTTACGCCACAACTCAGTCTAACCTCGGGTCCTTATTGGGCTCCATGTTTAACCACCCACATTGGATAGGTATTGTTGTGACTACTGGACAGCCGGGCGGTTCCGGGCAGGTTTACATCACAACTTAATCCAACCTCGGGTTAAACACATCGTATGTTCTATATTTACATATTTTGTCTTTCTTCTTTATTTTCTTATATGTAAATATTTGCGGCCCATTATTAAAAATCAATGGTGTGAAGGTTACACCAATCACGGGCCCAACCCATACTTGAATTTGGGCCCTTCTACTTTATATTTTCATTTATTAATTGATTTGGCCCAACGTTATTTTCCCCCGTTTAATACGTTCGTTTATTATAATATATGTTGGGCTTAGGCTTTTAAGCCCAACTTAGCCATGAGAAAAAGGGGAGGCTTAAAACGTGATTACATACAGTAAAGGGGAATGTGAACGCATGAACTTGCAACATAACGTTGGAACTACAAATTAGAAACTGGTGTACTTGCATAGCAATAACGTATACTTTGGTCATAAAGCATAAGTGACATGAATCAAAGCATGTAAACTTGTAGTTAAGTTAAGAATCTAAATTGGATATCATTCTTGACACATAGTCTTAACTACAACATAAACCTATATTTTTATTTAGGCATAATGTCAAACATAAGCAAATCATGTTCATAAGATTACTACAAGTTTACAAAGGTGCCTACTTTTGTTACTAATACCAAAGTATAGTTCAACTTAAATTATTCCAACTTAATCATGATTTTAAATCTATTCACATAACCATGGCAGGCATAAATATTTCTAACATGAAATCATGATTTTAAATCTATTCACATAACCATGGCAGGCATAAATATTTCTAACATGAAATCATGATTTTTACTTTAGTCATGCAAACTTGCAAATGGGATTTTGAATCTAACCTAGCTATGTACCACATATGTCATCATATAATTCTTGTTAACAATATAGACCTAACATGATTTTCAATTATGCAAAATATCAATCATAGCCTAGTCATATTCATAAGTTCGCAAAGAGGTTTTCTAGTACAAAAGTATGGCTTAATACATAGATCATGATGCCAAATTTTCAACATAATTTCATATGAGTTACAATAACCCAAATTTGTTCCAATTACACACAAAATGATTTTTGTACCAAAGTACACATCATGATGGCATAGTAGCAAAACC
>JASFAX010006361.1:0-32318 GCA_030737875.1 Allium sativum
AGATCCGCCATCCCTGTTGGTATCGACACTAATTAGATTAGTGTGGATAACTTGTCTCTCTTTGGGGTTCCGGCTTGCCTTTCGGTAGATTCCTGAAGTGTATCTCGGCTTTCAAGAGGATTGCTTCCGGTGCTTTGTTAGTTGTTTACTCAAATGACCTTTCGGTGATCATCTAATATGGGTCTCGGTGACTGGTTCCCGGATGATTCTCTTATGCTTCAAACTCCGTGCCTTTGATGTTCTCGTCTTTTGACGTATCGGTAATAAGCAAGTTAATATCGATAGCCCTTCCGCCGTTCTAGGTCTCAGTTTGTAGGATTCCTGGTCTCTCTCTTCATTGGCTTTCGGTTTTGGGTGACCCTTCATTATCTACCCTTCGTGCCGGAACCACTCTATCGGTATCCTTTCTTTATATAGGTTTTGAGCTCTTTTCTTTAGTGATGGTATCGGTTGCATAGCTCTCAGATTGTTCTCTTATGCTTTCGTTTTTGCCTTGGTCTTGGCTTTTGCTTACGAAGGATTCTTTTATGCTTGTGCACTACCCCTTCACTGTCAGCTTGTTTCGGTGCTAATTTTGGTAGTAGCATTTGCCCTCTTGTGAAGGGGTATTTTTGGCTTTTCAAGTCAAACCTTTGACTTTCTTTCAGTTTTTCGATTCTCTATCTTTTTGATCTTTCTCAATCGGACCCGTTTATTGGTTCTTTCTGTGTGGCTTGGATTAAGAGTAATTTGTCATAATTACTGCTCCTTCTTCTTTACTCCTTTACATGCAACATTAGTTACTCAAACCAGGTTACTGTTCATTGAGAATCAACAAAGCTTTTTGAGAATTTCAGATTCAACTATCTGTAAGCATTCTTACTTTAGTTATAGTGAAAATATGTCTCATGTCCGTAGAAGTTTTTAAAATATATACGACATCCAGCGAAGTTTTAAAACATAAAGCGGGTCCCTATTTTCATAATTATGTGTTTTCTGAAGAAGAAAATGCACTACACTATAAAAATAATAATTATAAATTCTACAAATATTCCTAGAAGACCACGGAAACAAAAAAACTTGCATACATTTGTGCAAGTATCTACAATAGTTGCACATATGTATGCAAGTATTCATGGAGCGGTTAACATTGAAAATCTTCAGAAATTCTTGTATACATGTATGCAACTATTTTAAAATATTTGCACATATGTATGCAAATATTGCATGAAGGTTTCACGTTGAAAAATATGCCTGCGTATTATTGCACACATGTGTGCAAGTATTATGTAATACTCGCATGCATGTATGCAAGGTTAATATGAACTGATTTGCATGCATGTGAATTTTTGCACACTTGCATGCAAGATTTCTATAATACTTCCTGTTTGCAAGAAAACCAAAACAAATGCATGACTGAAATACTTACACGGATGCATGCATAAAATTCAAAATACCTGCATACTATCATGCATTTAACTGCAGTTTCATTGTTTTCCTGTATTTTTGGCTTTTGATGTGTTTTTCGGTGATTTTTTTATCTGATTTTTTTATGCTTACGTGTTTTATTTAAATAAGAATTTACGTGATTCTTTTATATTTTTATTTTATTTTTTGTATGAATTTTCGGAAAATAGAGACCTAATTTACAATAAGTTTAGGACCGGATGTTAACCTAATTTTGAAACTTTCCAGGGACATGTGCCAAACGGACCCTTAATTATAAGCAAAAATCTAAGCCTAGCACTCAAATCAATTAGGATTTTGCATGTTAAATACAATTTATTTAATCATAGGCGATTTAGATTATGACCCATGGTAAACCACACGAATGCTCCTCCCCGAATATTATTTCTTGGGTGTTTGAGATGTACACTTTCATAAGAAAAATTATTCACTGTTACAAAGTGAAACCTATGCCTTTGGTGCTGGTGAGCTCACTGTCAATGTTATCAACTTGTTTGTTCCGACTTTACCGACATCAATTCCTGCATTTGTTTAGTATTTAAGCATTAGATTGATTCGATAATGGTGAATCATCCGAAAGAGCTATCGAAGAAATGGTTCTTTCTTTGGGTTTGGTATCAGTAAAGTTTAAGAGCTTTATTGTCATAACCGTTCGCCTTTGGCTTCACGTGTTCGGTCCCAACGACCAACAGGCTTTCGGTGATGACTTGGGATCATTTGGTCCCGATTTAACAGTTACAAGTTTCTTTTGGTCTTCAAGGCACCATTCTTTCACTTCTTCTTGTTTCTAGGCCAAGATGGCTAATTTTTTTCATCATTAGGGGCATGATTGTTTTTAAGTGAATTCAAACTTTGCATGAATTATGTCCAAATAAATATTTAGGACTATCTTGATAAGTAATAGTTTGGGTTTCTAGCATTAGTAGGTTTACAAGTTATCTACCCATTTCATATGAATGAATGCGGTACTTATTCACGTTTTATGAAATTATATCACTTGGCAGCACTGTGTCTGATAACAAGAGCTCTAGTCAATCAAAACCAGATGTTCCCAGCTCCTTTCGGAAGAAGAAGCCATTCGATTTGAAGAAATCTCTAATTGTTTCTCAGGACGAAGTAAACTCCATCCTTAATAGCTTCGGGATGTCTGGTGTAGATGTCATTCCTGCCACCAATCGGGATAATATCTGAAATCCTCCAGAAGGTTACTTTGCATATTCTGCCATCCACATTTGGCATGGGGACTTTTTTCATTTTTCGACATTTATATCTCGACTCTTACGGGACCTAGGAATCGCACCTATCCAACTTCTACCGAACACCTATACTTTGCTTCCATGTCGCGAAGCTCTGGCACTCGAATCGGGCCAGGCTTCCTTTACTTCCAATCTTATTCAGCATTTGGTGCGGTTTTCTAAAGGAGCAGACTCAATTGTTCTACGTGTTAATCCTCTAAAGAAAATCATTAGTGATAGTATTAGTAAGACTAATCCCGGGGAAGATCGGTTCTTTTTCATCAGATGCCCTACCGGCATTTCAAGCAGTTTTGCAAATTTTGGTAAGTTCCCCTATATTTTCATAAGTAATCATACTTTTCCTAGGCGTTCTTTAACTTTACTTGCATTCCCGATCCTACTCCCAAGAGAGTTGCTTTAACGGAGAGTGAGTCCCGCGTGCTTGAAATTATCTCTAAAGTATTTGAAGAGCCACGGAGTTGATCAGTCTTGTTGACCTTGGATAAATTGCATCAATATAATCTCCTTCCTGATGCTCAAAAGATCTTGGGGCGCCCACCTATTCATTTCTTAGGATCCAAGCACTTGATTCTGGGTTCAAACGTGTTTTCTACTTCGTCTCCCTTGTTTCCAGGTATCCTTATTGGGATTACTACTTTCTTTTCGGAATTGTTAATTCATAAGATACTCACTGTTGGGTTTATCTTTGTTTTTACATTTGACTAGGGGCCTTGGCTTCGGAAACTGTAACTCTTATCGATGCACTAAATCAATCCACCGCTGTTGCTATCAAGAGGCTGGCTGAATCGACCGTTTAGATACTAGATAATAGATTAAAACATGACACTTATGTTCCCCTCTCTCAAGATACCATTGTTGAGATTGTTGATCCAGAAGTTACTATCTCCATAGCCTCTGCTGTTGATTCTACAATGATGATTGTCGTTGTTTCTCCCGAATGCACTTTTGGTCATGAGTGCGAGGGTCGCGCTCTACTGTTGACCCTTCCAAGCATGTTAGAAGTGGTCAAGAATGCCATGACCCAAACTTCCACCTCTCAACATGTCAACCCCATAGGGTCTCTTGTGCCAACCATGAATTTTGATGATATTTTGAAGATCGCTCTTTCTTCCCCCGAGATTACGAAAATTTTGTTACCTTCCACTTCTTCAGATGAGGAAGGTGTTTATCAACATTTAGTCGATCAACAACTATTGGTATATATTTTCCTTCTCTAATCTTTTCCTTACTTTTAATTTATCATGATAGCTGATCGGATTCCATTTCTTTCCCAGATTACTAAAAGATGGCTCTTGTCTAAACCAACACCTTCCTTTCCTTCTTTCGAGGTCATTCATCTTTGGGAAGTGAACATGACTTTAAATGATGAGTGTGAGACGCTGAAGGCTTCTCTTGAGCATGCTGAAGCAGCACTCAAAAAGGAGAGGCAGGCAAAGAGCCTTTTACCTGACAAGTTTCATCTTTTGAGCATCAGATAGCAGAGAACATAGTTAGTCATGATGATGAACTCAAGAGGAAGGATAAGAAGTTCTCTCGCGTGGCATGGATAATTTACGAGGTTAAGAGCAGAATTTCTGACTTTTTGCAAGTTCATCTTCCCTATGCCTTATTCCATGTCTTTTCTCATTACCTTTAGATCCTTCCTGAGATGCAACTCACCACCATCCCTTCTTTCATTAGGGATAGGGTAATGGAAAGGATTAATGAAGCCAAACAAAGGGCCAAAATGCCAAAAAGGGACTAGCTCAGAGCTGAAGATCTCATATACATTGAGGACCTTTCTGACGATTCTGGTGAGGGGGAGGAGCATTTGGCTTTTGTTGATGATGGAGGAGACAATGGTAGCGATGGTCTTAATGGTAGTGACTGCCAAGATGAGCATGACAAGGACGGGAGTGATGCTTCTCCATCTCTTAATGTCTTACATGATTTTACAAGACATAGCCTGATGTTGTAGGTACTCATGTTGCTCAAGATTCTGAAGCACCTCCAGCCAAAAAGGATGATACTTCTGGGCCCTTAGGAAAAGAACAGCCTACTCAACCTGGGGTTTCTCCTTCTTGGTATAGCTTTTGATTTCACAATGCTTTTTCCTTTCTCAAGTATAGGGTAGCAACTATTTTCCTATCATTACATTGAATAGACCAAAACAAAATTTCATCTCATAACTTAGAGCAAAATTAGATTAAAAAACAAAGGGAAATAACTCGATCCTTTTTAAAGCAAGGAAGGTTGTAAAAAGATTATAATGTATTATCTCGGAGATATGATGATTTAGAGAAGAGCGCATCTAAGCTTATGCACTATAAGGAGCACGAGGCTGCACGCAGACTAAGGAAGGCCCGCAAGCATAGGGAAGCCCTTTGGGAGGAGAACAAGGAGTTGATGACCTTATTTTGGATGTTTATTAAGGATAGAGATATCCTGGTTAACTTTTTGTATGAAATTTATAAACGATATACAACAGTGGACTTTTCTTTTCTAGGGGAGCATAGTGAGGTTTAATACGTCGTCTTTATAGGCTTTATTTAGATGAGTTTGGAGTTTACCCACATCCTGGGGATTGTTGGAACCTCAAAAGGGTTCTTTCAATTCCTAGGGATCTTCCCCTAGAAAAGCTTGAGTATAAAAAAGATAGATTTGTTACCGAACTATTTAAGAGGTCGATTTTGTATGAGCAGGAGGTATATTTGCAAACTTGATGTTGTGAATGTACAAAATATATATATGAAATTCCACTTGTTATTTATGATTGCCGATTCCTCTATTCACATCATGACAGAACTTTATTTACCATGAAGACGCATTACGTTTGACCTATAAGCTGAGAAAGGAATTTTCAACGATATATCGTATTTTCAGAAGAAAACATTTTCTAAAAGAGCTTAAGAGTGTTTACATGAAATTCCCTCGACTCTCCTTTAACTTCTTGGGTGAAGATCGTTAGGTGACCTTAAAATGACATAGAATTGAACATGCCGAGTTGATATGTAAACAATAAGTGTATCGATATGTGAGTTTGAACCCTTGTAACTCTGTTTGGCTTACATGTGTATCGAAGCGACTTAAGGTTGATTTTAAAATAAAGACCGTGCAAAAACTTTTATCTAGAAGAACAATACCATCCCTGTAGGTAAAAAAGGCTTATGCGTAATTATTTTTTATTTTTGCGAGCAGGCGGGCCAACATGAGATTTTTCCACCTCAAGACGAATTTCCATTAGTTGTTGAGTAAAGGTGTAGGTCTGGTGAGGACTCTCTGTATCTCGAGAGAGAACGATCTTGC
Organism: Allium sativum; assembly: GCA_030737875.1. Classification (NCBI taxonomy): domain Eukaryota; kingdom Viridiplantae; phylum Streptophyta; class Magnoliopsida; order Asparagales; family Amaryllidaceae; genus Allium; species Allium sativum. The sequence continues at coordinate 5,988 of JASFAX010006361.1, forward strand.
TTCAAGATTTATCCGTCAAGCATTTGAATGAGAGAATAGGCGCTCTGTAAGGTCAATTAGAAGGTAAATACAGATTTATTTTTGGATTGAAGACGTATATAAAGACGAAACCCTTTATCAATTTTGAGGATGAGTTAAGAGGTTTACGCTAATGCGTCATTAACTTGGAAATCGGGTTAGTCAATGTTAATGCAAAAAGTAAGACATGTGAATGCTCCTTCAAAATATCCCTATCATAATGATGTCTGATCCTTCTAATGTCGCGACAACGCCTAGGGCCTCAGTCTCTCAAAAGTATTTTTACTCGAAGAATCCCCGTCAAAGGTTAGACGAATCAGTCATTTCTGAGTGGTGCAAGAGAGTGATAACTGAGATGAAGAGCATCTACGACACTAAAATGATTGTGGATACATTCAACCATTGTAGATGATACATTGATCAAATCAAGCACTTACAAAGGAAAACATGATCTGCATATAAACATTTTTGAGTTGGAGAAAGGCAATAAGTCTCTTAGGGCCATGTGGAGAGCTTACGATAGGGCTTTGAAACTTCAGGTAAAACCTTCTAACAACCTTGGTGAAGTTAGCAGGAAGGTGCAGAAACTTAACGAGTTCCTAAGCATCACAATTTGTCACGTCATCAATCCCCTTTTGCCCGAGGATGAAGGAAGGCAGGATATTTGACTATGTTTGTAATTGTAATGTATATATACCCATATTTGAATAATCGATGATGCAACTTTTGTAAATAAACTTGTAGATCGTGCATGTCATTTGTCATGTAATTTATTGTTTGTACTGAATAAAAATAATAATGATTTGTACATAAGGGGTTTAAGAAATCTCCCTGAGTAGAAAGAAAGACTACTATCTTTGTTCGCAAGCCTTTTGATATTAGACTCTGAATTTTCCTTTAAGCTTTGTTTTGTTGATTCCTCTCTGGGGATGAAAATTTAAGTCTTTGTAACTCACATGCGGGTGCTAACAAAATATGGCCCAGAGCTCCTTTTCTGGTAATGACTGGAAGCTTTGGTCCATATTCTAAACCAAAATTTTGGTATGAAATCTGGGAATTCTCCTTTGGTAATAATATAAGCTTAGATCTAACCCAGATTCAGGTTGATAAATAGAGAACCAGGAACTCATTTCTGGTGTTTAATAGAAATCCCGAACTAACCCAGATTCTGGTATTTAATAGAAGTCCCGAACTAACCTAGATTCAGGAGTTTAATAGAAAACCAGAAAACCATTTCTAGTAATTATTTATGTTCCCCCCTTTGGGTTTGATTTAGGAAGCAGAGGATGTATGTGCTTCTTGACCCACTCTCTGGGCTTTTACTGCCAAAGAAGAGGATGTACGTGCTTTGTTGGCCACTCTCCGAGCATGTGCATTCGGTGCGCTTGGCTAGCTTATCCACAAGCAGGCCCAAGGACTTACCCGACCTTCCACCAGGACGCGCCTTATCCTGACCGTTGTAGGTGATAATAAGTTCTTATATGCTTAAACCGGGCCATCATAGATGTGGAATTAAAGCTTACTCTTTAGATGCTCTACCCAAGCCAACATAGGCGGTGATAGAGGATTACACTCTACCTCCCCAAGAGGTGCCTTATCCCGACCATCGTAGGCAATGATAAGGGTTTGCATTCCCTTATGCGGGCAACATAGAACATAAGCAATGATAGGACATGCTCTTCTGCGAGCAGAGGTAGGACGTGCTCTTCTGCGAGCAGAGGTAGGATGTTCTTAGTTCATAGCAGAGGCAACGCGTACTCTTCAACGAGCAGAGACAGGGCATGCTAATTAGTTAGATGCTCTGTCATGACCATTTTTGGTATGGGTCGGAGGCTTACGCTTTTGATGCTTTAACCTGGCCCTTCCTGGTTCGGGCGCGGAGAAAGTCTTACTCAACCCCCCCCCCCCCCCAACGAGGGGTGCCATGCCCTGGCCAACTCGGTGGTGACAAGGGTTTTTATCCATTTGTGATTTGACCCGTCTTTGGGAATTTCGAGTTTTGAGGGGGTTTCAATTCCTGTAATTTTGTAGACAATCCTTTTCTCGAAGAGTCTATTGATGTTGCTAACTATGCTTTCTTATCTGTGCAGCTTTTCTTAGCTCAAGAAGTTGATAATCATTCCTTCTAAGACTCTGCAATGATTGGTTCCATGTCCATTCATTATATGGTAGTAGCAATAAGGTCCTCCCAATTTAGCTTCATTCTTGGGTTTCTTCTTTACCGAAGGCCAAAAGTTTAACTCACGCTCAGTCAGGAAGTAGATACCCTCGATTGATGTAGTAAGCTCACAACCTTTTGGTAATCTTGATTTGAAGGCTTTCTTTCAATGTTGGAGTTTAGCCTTTTTACCATTCGATTATTATCTCCCCTTTGTCCTCAAAATTTCTTTTAGCTGAGTCCTGGTAAAGGGGTACACTTCGTTTAGTCTTTTTCACAGTAAGGTAAGTAGGACCTTCTTCAATTCTTTGCTCAAATATTGTTCCTCTAGCTTGTGTTTGGATGACTTCCTCAATACGAAGAAAGGGGTTATATTTTTCCGTTGTAGAATTACTTAGGGCAAAGATCGGTGTCGGTCCTAAATGGAAAGGGTTAATGCTCCAATGATCAGGATCATAAGGCTCTACATCTTTTTCCTTATCTTGGATATGCAGGGTTTCTAACTTAACCTTCTCGACTGTCCATGGCTCATTAATAATTGATGTAACCATAGGGAACTCATTCATTATCCGTAGAGACCTTCTATTCATGACTTCTGCTTCTTCAAATCTTATCCCAACCTCGGACGGAACAACATAGTTAGATATGAGGTAAGGTAAGCCACAAGGTCGGAGGTTTGGGCCCTCCTTCTAGCGCCAAAATGTTAACGATACTTTTCTTCAACACCAAAGATAGGTTTACGGAAGTCGACCTGAGGGAAAATGGGGCTATTTAGCTTTCACGAGTCTGAGTTAGTTCAATGTTTCCTAGCAAGGTTTAAAGCCCGAAATATTAGTTACTCTTCCCTCAATAGGGTGAGAATCACTCTTAACTTCTTAAGAGACTCTAAAACCAATAGTTATCTTGGGTCAAGGGTTTCCTAAGCACAATCCTCGATAAAAGGCTAAACGGCTTGTAGGAAGGGGATCTGCGAGAACTCTGCGGACAGATCTAGATTTAGGAAGGAACTCATGACCATGTAGGAAACGTATAATATGTTGTGTAGGAGGTAACTAAGAAATCACATAAAAAACTCATAAGAAAATACGCTCAGTGTCGATCCGCTCTTTATTGATCTTTGATTTGGAGTACGTAAGTGATTACAATAGAAATCCCCTTAATTTAGAAATTATTATTTATTCTAGAGAAAAAGAGTACAAGAATGGGAAATGAGAAATCAATCCTGAAATGAGACCCTTGGGGTCTTATTTATAGACAAATCGGGGTACCTTTTGCTACTGGGCCAGCAGAAGCCTCTGTCGACCACTTTTCCCTTGGGTACCAGTTGTTTTGGCTCTGGCCGCTCTTTTGGCCTTGCTTATTGCTTTTTAAGGTGCCGGTCTTGACTATGAGAAGAATGGTCTTGGTTATTGAAGTTGTTCTTTCGAATTTCTTCTATCTTCTTTGTATCAATACCAAGTATTTCGGTATGGATAGCTATAGGGAGGCTTTTGGCTTACGGACAAAGCTTCCGGATGTAGGCTTCCGGATATAGGCATTCAAATATAAGCTTCCGAACATATGCTTTTGATCATGAGCTCTCGGTCTTTCTATTAACACTTTGTGAAGCTTGCCTTCAGGATTCAAGTAGATGGTTATCGGATCTTCCATCCCTGTCGGTATCGACATTAAGTAGATTATTGTAGATAGCTTGTCTCTCTTTGAGGTTTCAGCTTGCCTTTCGGTAGATTCCTGAAGCGTATCTCTGCTTTCGCAAGAGTGCTTCTAGTGCTTTATTAGTTGTTTACTAAAATGACCTTTCGATGATAATCTAATAGGAGTCTCAGTGGCTGGTTCCCTAATGATTCTCTTATGCTTCAAACTCTGTGCCTTTGTTTTTCTCATCTTTTGACGTATCCGTATTAAGGAAGTTAATACCTATAGCCCTTTTGTCCTCCTAGGTCTCGGTTTGTTGGATTCTTGGTCTCTCTCTTTATTGGCTTCCGATTTTGGGTGACCCACCGTTATCTACCCTTCATGCCCAAAACACCCTGTCGGTATACTTTCTTTGTATAGGTTTGAGCTCTTTTCTTTAGTGATGGTGTTGTTGCATAGCTCTCAGATTGTTCTCTTATTCTTTAGGTTTTACCTTGTGCTTGGCTTTTGCTTACGAAGGATTCTTTTATACTTGAGGCAGTCCGCTACCATTCACCATCAGCCTGTTTCGGTGCTAATTTTGGTAGTAACACTTAGATTGAATTTCAACTATATCCATTTAAATACACATTCAAATTTTTTGTAAAAATATCGTTTATAAAAACTAAACAGTATTATTTATCCAAAAGCTATAATATATTAACATTAAATTTAATTACTTTAAACAACTTGAAGTAAATATTAAACATCAAGAAAGACAATTTATTACTTTCTTTTATAACTTAAAACCCATCTTTAATACTCTCAAAAGAAAATAAACCAAATATAAAATTAGTTTATAACTTTTAAACCAAAATTGATCATTCCATAGAATAATCAATCAAATTTATGGTCCTTCATAACCAATAAATTGATTGTTTGCAAAAAAAATACTAATTAAGTTCAAAACCTTATAATAAATCTGTTAGTTATTCCAAAACCATTTATATTCGATAAATTAAAGTGGTTTTATTCATTTTATCAAACCAATTCAATTTCAATTCAATTTTCTTTTAAAAGTAAATAAAAGCTGACCAAACGATTCAAATCTCATTTGTTAAAAATAAGTTATTGGAACTAAAGCATCTTTTATTTAAATGATTATTAAGTTTTAATTCATCATTAATTAAACTAATTAATTAAAATAAAGTTTTAATAACTATAATAATTAATTCAATTCTAATTTTCATTTATTGGAATGAAAATTGAATTCTTAGTTTGTTACTTATACAGAAACAGGCTCAGTTATCATTTGTTAAAATAGAAAATCAAAGCACGTTATTAGTAACTAAAATAATAAATAAATTTCTAAATATCATTAATTAAAATGATAATTTTATTCAAATATCGCTTTTGTGAAAACACAAGCTTATATTAAACAAAATGTTTGATTTACTTCAATCATCAACAATAATCAATTTGGGAACGCACATAAGTAAATTCCGATGATAAACGAACATAACAAACAAATGTAAGAAGACGAATGGATGAATGGGAATAAATGTAAGTAATGACAGGAATTTATTAATCCCCTAACAGTCGCACATAAATGTTAAGATTTCAGAGTGTTTCGTCATGACCTAATTCGCTACATACACTTCGCTTTCATTATTTATAGTCCCCTACAACAAATTGGTTATTTATGTGCATATAAAAGAGATAATATAATATAATTTATTTAAGATGAATCTCCCACTTAAAAGCAGGTAATCTCATTGGTCCTCCGTTCATAGACGGGAATATATATCAACACCCACCAACAAAGGATAAGATCACCAATCAAACAAGCATATCAAAAAATTAAATATCGATTCAGCTGTAGATATTGTATTATATGTTATGATAATATAGTAATCCAGAAGTGTGAGAGTTAACTCATCATCCATTCCAACTCAACTGTTTCACGTTGATTTATCTACTCCCATAAAGACGTTTGAAATTATATAAAAATCCCAATAGTTCCAAATCTCTCCAAACCAACTCGTACGCGTAGCATTCACAAATACAAACTCAACCAGGCGTGAATCCGACCTCGTATGAAAGAGAAACACGTGTTACATGATTTCACAATGATTAAAAATAATTAATATTAACTCTAATCACTTAATTATCCTTAAACAACTATTATCCTAAACACTTCTTCTCCTTCCCGCTTATCACCTGAAGCTCAAACCTCCTATTGACGCACCTTCTCAACATCCATTCTCTCTGCCCGCTCTACTGTTGGAAGAACGCAAGCCACTAACACCCTTCATGTCGCGAGCTTATCCATCTTCTCACCACCATATCGAGCTCGACATCAAGATCAAGATCACAACCTAGAACTTTTACTCCCTTGGTTTGACACTGACGCACAACCCAAATGGTTATTGGACCCTCCAAGAACTCGACCATTGATGCGTTGCTACACCACAAACCTAATGCTACTAACTACATCACCTAACTTGACTTGTATCAACGCCAAGGTCGAACCCTACTTTTCAAGCCAATATTGATTTCGACAAAACCCCTATCGCACACAAGAATAATACATGGAAATGAATATCTTGCCTTTACCAACTCAAAGAGTTAAGTTTTGCAATATTTAGTAGATCTTAGGATTTGATATTTATTTTTAAAGAGGAGGTTTCATACGCTTTTTTCTCTTTTAGCTTATTGAAATAAAAAAAAAGGAATAGAAAAATGAGGTTAGAAAATTGTGTTGGCGTGTTGAGTATGGTAGGGGTTATTTTATTTTAAAATCAATTTTATTTTCTTAACTTCCAATCTATGCTGTCCCAAATTTCCAACTTAACCAAGATTTTAAAGTTGCCATCTTATCCATCTCAAATCAATCCAATCACCATCAATGAAATTTAAAATTTGAAATTGATTTTATTTAATAATATTTTTAAAATCCAATTATATATTGTTTCAATTTCAAATCTTTTATCGATACACGTTTATATCGTGCACGATTACACAACTCCGATGGTTACAAAATTGAAATTTTACAATATTTTTCCATTTCGGATCCGATGAAACTGGTTTCGTCGAATTTCGATATCGTTTGAAAATTGGTTATTTTCTATATTAAAATATTATTTTAAAATATGATTTATATATTAATTCAAATCCAAAATATTTATTATTATCAATGGACTTACCAACATGATTTAAAATCAATATCAATTAACCAAACATGATAAATAAAATTATCGAATTCATAGTAGTTAATACTTAAATCACGAATTCTAATATTTCAAATTTCAAACATTAAATTTTATTGATAATAATTTCTTATTATCATTCATAAGCAATTACGATAGTCCAAGGCTTCAAAAAAACTTAATTTTATTTTAAACTTCAAGGTTTCAAATTTAAGTTGAATTGACAATCCAAATATCAATTTAAAATATAATCCGAATCATTAAATCTTAAAATTAATCATTTTTATTATTTAAACAATTAAATCTTCTGGTTATAAAAATCCAGGTAGTTACATTCACCCACCCTTAATACAATTTCATCCTCGAAATTCCTAAAGAAATGGAACAAAAACAAACCCTTAAGTTTAAACTATCAATTAATTTTACTTTAAAAACATTTCTTACTAAAATTGTGTTAAAATTTTCTAACACCTGAAATTTTACGAAAATTTCGGCATCATCTCCTTTGTACGACTCGACCTAGAAAATTTCATGGCTACAAAATATGACACTATACATCTCATCACATTGATGATGCATCTCAAGCCATGGGGAGACAATATATAAGACCCACGTATGGTATGTAATCTGAAATACGTACCATTTTGTCGGCCAAACATATCTTTACCATGAAACCAAACGCTATAAGCAAGCAAATAGGCTTTTGTTACACATATATAAGGAAAGGCTTCGTTTTAGAAGGGCATTCATTAATGGCCATTTCTTTCTCCATCCTTCACACATCTAAATCTCCATAAATCACTTCATCTTCTCTTTCACCTGCTCTTATCTGTTCCCTCTCCTCTTCTCCTAGCTAACGCTGTGCGTGGATGCCCTCCTTTAACAACTTTATCACTTTCAATTTGAAGCCCTACCATGAAATCATCTTTGAGCATCGATGGCCCTGTTTTTCTCTACCTCATCAAATCCGCTCCCTCTCCTCCCTGAATCACAACTGACTCCTTGTAATCCTTTGCGCAAGAACCTACTTGTTCCAAGTTATTCAACTGGTTTCTGCATCGATTTGGAATTTGTCGGTGACGTGGAGTTAACTGGAGAACAACAAATCCTTTTTGGTGGATTTGTCTTCACGTCTCATCATAGGGTCTTCTCTCTTCTGTGATGGTGCACTTCTGCTTTAAAGGTCTTCAATGTTTCCCAGTTTTCGTTTTATTGGTATAATTTTGGTAGTTGGTTTTGTGGCTTTTGGTAGTAGATGATTTTGTTATTTGGTGTTTGGTTGTCATTTCTATTTATGTTTGTGCTCAAAGCTTTGTATGACATGTTGGTTTTTGTTGCCCTATCCATGGTGCCTATTTTGTTCCTTGTTCGTCAGGTACCTATTTTAGATATCATCACTGATAGTTAGCTATCCACGGGATGCCAAGGCACTGACCTTGGCCTTCTGTTTGGTGGTGGTTTCTGAGCAGACTTCCATTAGGAGCAGGTTGGTTTCTTTTAGCCTTGGTATTGTAGATCATCAGTATGCTGGTGCTCTGCCTCCACCAAAACAACGTCACTCCAGGTGAAGCTGCAAAGCTCTCAATCGTTAAGTTTGAGTATGGTGTTATTTTTTCCTCCCTAGTTCAGCTCGTACATCACTGAAACGGTATGCTACATCTACTATGTAACTTTCCTGAGATCGAGTTGTTATGTCGCCTCTGATGCTAGTCTGCTTCATGCTATGGTGTGGATCTCGAGAAGTATGCTTGTCGCTATATGGTTCTTGTCATTGATTTGTATTCTCAACTATAAAGTTGTACTCTTGATGTATATCTTTGCTTTAATTCACCGTGCAAGCCATGTGTTTATATAGTTATTTGATGTATACGTTATGTAATAAATGTCCTTGTGAAGTATGTAATGTATTTCTGGCCATGGCCACTAGAAAATGTATCTGGCTAGGCCAGCATGATTGTGCTTCCTGTGTGAAGATACATTTTGCCGCCTAGTAATTCAGCTCCAGTGTTGTAAGCCTGATTAAGTAGAGTGGACGGAACACTATAAACTCCATACGTGGTGGACGGTCCACCGTAAAAACCGAATAGCTAATTGTCTACTAACAATCACCTATACGATATTGATTTTTTATTATTAGTTATAATAAAAGGTGTTTGCGATCACCTTGAAAACTGGTCGACTTGGCAAAAAAACAAGCTTTTACTTCCAAACCTGTACATACTTACAAAACCCGAAAAAAAAGTTAAGCAAATAAATAAGTAAAATAGCAACAACAAACATAACTATAAACAACACAACAATCATAGCATCAACCAAACATGATGCAGCTAACAATAATGGTGCAATACACAACAAACAATTTTATATGCAACAAATTACATAGGGTTAACATATAACAAACCGATATGCATCCAATTTTCTGAAAGAAAATGTTAGAACTACTTCGCGGGATTAATGTTCAAATCATACATTCAAATCTCTCTGAATCAAAACCAAACCAAAATCAATTATGACAAGGAAATGGCTCCTCCTACTGAAGCATGATATAACTCTAAAATAAACAACATGGAGCATCTAGTGGTATTCTAGTTCCTCCAAAAAAAACTAGTAATAATTCTACCTGGCACGTCTTCCGATCGGAAAAATTTCTAAAAGCCCAATTTAGTCATTGTTAAATATTTGAAAATTTACATCAAACTCTTTTTTTCAAAATCCTTTGAAAGTGGCCCTTTTTCCAAAATTTATCGGATTTAAGTTCAAGTAAAGAAATATATTTTTTATAAGCCGTAGTCTATAAGCACACTTTCAACTAAGCAAAAATAATCAAAGTCCAAATAATGGAATAAAGCAACACAACAAATCAAACAGATTTCATAAAGGAAATCGAACACTTGACACTATTTAAAACGTGAAACAATATCACCCAAATTTTTGATGAGTCACAAACTACTGATTTAATTACATTTGAGTTCATATGATATACATAAATCATTCGTATGCTAAATTCTTGCTTGAACACATAGACTTTACCTCAGAACTAGTACCACTCACTCGACCTTCCTAATGTGAACTCCAATCGGGTTTCTCGATTAGAACATATATCTTCCTTACATACCCTTCAACTATGATGGAAATTTTCCGTATTATACAATGAATCCAAATCGAGTGTTTGCTACCAGAATCAAGTGAGAAATCCTTTTTCTGATTGATATAAATTGCCATGAAGTTATGTAGCCAAACTCAAGACCAACAACCTACATATATTCTGCTTACTCGTTATTGATTGGTTTCTTAAATATACCAAACAATTCTAATTCACTTACACTATTTAATTCAATTTTTAATTTACGAACTACCATATGCTTTTTTTTCAAAAAAAAATGATTTTGACATAACTCAAAATCTACAAGATGAAATCTTGAATTATTTTTTTCCATTAGGAAACTATAATCCAACAGATCCGAGAGATTCTTATTTCAAAAAATTTTGACTTATATTGGATCTTACACATCCATTTGAACTTCAAATTTTAAATTTACGAAATACCACTATGCAGCAAGCTTGTTTTTATATAAATTTAATCTATACGTTCAAACTACGTTAAATTAGTATATTATAACCATCATCTCTTTAGTTTTCCAATAAACCGAGCTATGTTTCCATATTCAACTTGAAAATCACGACTATCAAAATCATCGAATTTTCCATTTCGTTTACGATTAACATATGAAATATCATATCAAGTGAAAAAGCAAAATCAAACAACTCAAATTCAACGTGCTTATCAATTTATTTATTTTCAATCCAAAATTCAAATATATACTCCAATAAGATATGAATTTTCTAACTAAATCAACCTTTCGAGCATTTTCCTTAGGATATCTAAAGAAAAGATATCTAGTGGATTAGCATAAACAATTGATTTATAAGACTTTAATGTTTATACCAAGTTATGCTTATAATAAATTGAGCTTACTAAAACCTTCCTACCAACTTAATTCATTTGAACCTGGGTTAATAATGTTTTCTTCACAATTAGAAATATAAAACTTACTAATTGTAAACTTATTATTCAAAACGGATTTTTAATTCAAAATAATTTCTTTTTTGGAAACTTACAATTTTGGACTATACAAACTTTGAAATATTTTTAAGTAAACTACTATTTCAATTCTAATAAATCCCTTTGAAATCATTTTAAATAATATTGGAATTATTTTAATTAAAAACATTTTCAAAAATATATTTCACTATCAAACTTACAATATGATAAACATTTCTCAAAATTTCTTTTCTAAATGTTTAATTTCTCCATCTAGATTATTTTGATCAACCTTCTATTAAATGTTAATTTTAACTTAATATTTATATCGAACACCTTATAATCAAACTGTGAAACTTAATTCACAAGGTATTTGATTCCAATACACTTAAAACAGTTAATGAATGTCTATAAGCTAATTAAACATGTATCAACAACAACAAACAATAGTCAACGCTCCTAAACTACATGAGCATGACAAATCAAATAATAATGATGATAATTTAATATTATCATTAACAAACAACACTATGTATATATTTACTATATAGTTTATAAAAGTTATTTCTTTATATGCAAAATATATCTTAGGAAAAATATTTCATTTACCAAATTTCAAATATCAGTATCGTGTTTACTTTCCTTGTTCAAGTGTTGAGAAATCCCTATCGACCCCATGGCGTCTCACGTCTCGACCAGAATTCATAATAACTCAACAGACTAATTAACACAATACGTTTTTATAAGACTAATAAATATGCTTTCATATTTAAATATACTCTCTCAAAATCATCTAAGGGTCTCGCTTACCCAATCTTGAAGAATTGCGCCACCAGAGCCAAGGTTCTCGCCTAACCTTCTGCTCTGATACCAAATGTAACGACCCAAGTTCCCAACCATCGAAAGCCGACACTAATTACGATCACTTTACTTTAATGTCGAACGTTCAATCGTCAAAAACGTAGATTGTTAGGGTAAAAAGAAAAGGACAGAACCAAAGAAACATAGAATCTTACAGCGGAAACAACAAAATAAAAGAATAGTAACAACAGATGAATTGTCACTCCAAGATACATTGTACATCAGAGTTAAAAACAAATCCTATCAACCGGAAAGTTATTAAATTCTAACCTTATAGTGCTGATAGGTAAAATTTAAATACAAAGAAAATAAAGTAATGTGACAAGCAACTTCCAACTCTACTCTATGAGATTCACATCCAACTGAAGACAACCTGGAAACAAGCTCGGTCAGACCCGAGCATTATAATAAAAATAATACACCGATCATTCTGGAATACCAACATGAGGAAACTCATGTAATAGGAAACGTACAATAATTCTGTGAGACCACACCGCTGGTCGCAGAACGGGTTTTTACCCTATAAGAATAACATAAATGAATAAACATCAACAAAAACAAAATCACCAAAACTACAACGAATGGGTGTTATAAATAAAATTTTGCTAACATATAAGTAATAATAGTACAACACCCCATTGAGAAGAGTTTACGACAACTTCTTGATGGAAACTAAGAAACTAATCCAAAAATATGGATCGAATAAGGAAAAAGGATCAATTTTTCCGAAAGAACTTGACTGTACCGCTTACTGCGGACTACGCTACTTCCAACAACATCCAATCTCATCATGGATACTAATAATTAAACATCGCAAAAGTTTTATTCTCCCAATGCAATTAAAATAGGAAAACTCATAAATTCAAAATCAAAGGAATAGAATGAGAAATTTTCCAACAAACGACTAGGAGGGTGAGCCCACCTTACCGAATGGTATACCTTTAGAATATACTTGAGAACTACACTGATCTCGAAAATGTACTAGCCGAACCCCACCAACTTTAGTATCTGAGTATTTCATAGCTTGTGCGCGTACAACCAAACCAACCTTAGAGTAAATGTGAATTACCTTAATAGGAGCAACCCCACATAACTAGACGTCCATTTGCTTTCTAGATTTAGTCATTTACAACATAGGATAACAATGCTCAAAGAGTAAAAAGTCGTTTTGGTTTGATGATACAACTCAAGAAAGCTGAACAATTAGTTCTTAAATCAATTATCAGGAATATTAACAAATAATCATATATGGAAACTAAATCACATTCCCTTAACTCGAGAACTTATGCTTGGTTTCCACCTTTTATATATTTGAAAGAAAACTCTTTTAACGATATTCTTTAAAAGATTAGTTGGGGTAATTATAATTCTAAGTGTATTCAAATGGAATTTGAAACCAATGTTAATATTAAACAACGATTCGATAAATCCTAACTCATCTTACGCTTAGATTAAATTTCAACTATATTTATTTATATAAACATTTTTTTTTTGTAAAACTACCGTTTATAAGAACTAAGCGGTATTATTTATCCCAAAGTTGTAATATTAAATTTAACTACTTTAACCAAATTAAACTAAATATTAAACATCAAGAAAGACAATTTATAACTTTCCTTTTATAACTTAAGAATCATCTTTTAATAATCTCAAAGGAAAATTATCTAAATATAAAATATGTTTATAACTTTTAAACCAACATTAATCATTACGTAGAATAATCAATCACATTTATGGCCTTTCATAATCAATAAATTGATTGTTTGCAAACTTTTTATTAATTAAGTTCAAAACTTTATAATAAATTAGTTAATTATTCTTAGACCATTTACGTTTGATCAATTAAAGTGGTTTTGTTCATTTTATTAAACCAATTTAATTTCAATTCATTTTCATTTTAAAAGTAAATAAAAACTAACCAATCAAATCAAATCTCATTTGTTAAAAATAAGTTATTGGAACTAAAGCATCATTTATTTAAACTATTATTAAATTTCAATTAATCATTAATTAAAGTAATCAATTAAAATAAAGTTTCAATATCTATAATGATTAATTCGATTCTACTTTTCATTTATTTAAATGAAAAGTGAATTCTTAGTTTGTTACTTATGTAGAAATATGCTCAATTGTCATTTGTTAAAATAGATAATCATATAACATTACTATTGACTAAAATAATACATTCATAAATATCATTAACTAAAATGATAAGTTTATTCAAATATTGATTCTATGAAAACATAAGCTTATATTGAACAATATGCTTAATTTACATCGATCATCGACAATAATCAATTTGGGAACATGCATAAGTAAATTTGGATGATATACGGACATAGCAAACAAATGTAAGAAAATATAGATATAGACGAATGGATGAATGGAAATAAATATAAGTAGTCACATGAATTTCTTAATCCCATAATAACCACAAATAGATGTGTATATTTCGGAGTGTTCCATCACGACCTAATTTGTTACGTACACTTTGTGTAACACCCCGAAAATTCTATAACTGTGAAATTAACAAATTAAAGTATAATTAATATCAAATCAAAGAACTAAGGGAAACGGGATACGCCATTGCGTTCGTCTCGGAAAAATACGCGAAATAGAGTCCGAGTTTTCGAAAAACGGAGTCCGTATGAAGAAGATATGGCCTTCGGAAGTTTCTGAATTAAATTTAAATTTCAAACAGAATAAAACAGTTTAAAAAATTAAAAGTGGGGCCCAATGGGCCAGGGCGGAAGAACACCCGCCTCACGCACCCAGGTCGACTGGGCTGTCGACCTGGTCTAACCAGGTCGACAGGCCTGTCGACAGGGCTGTCGACAGGGGTGTCGACCTGGTCCAGACCAGGTCGAACCCAGTCTAACCCGGCTGGCCTATTCTCTGTTGGTCGATTTTCTGTGGTCTGCTTTGTCATTAGGGCTTGGTGGCAAGCTCTAATTGGTCTCTCCTTAGGATGAATGGCTACGATCAATCCAAGCAACATCAATGGTTCTAATCAGTTCATTACCCCTATAAAAAGGACCCTAGACTCTACCTAGGTTTCTTGTACAATTCTCTAGCCTCCATTGCTCTCTTCTTCTAATAAAAAAATAAAAATGGCGTCTCTGCTCTGCTGGAATTAAAACTAGAAGATAATCAACATCAGCCTAAGCAACTCAATTCAAACTAGAGATTAAAATTTCTGCAAAGATTCGACAACAAGTTCTTTCTTTAATCCAATCAAGGCAAGTACAGTTATTCTCCGCTATAAACATTAATTATAATTTTGATATGCATTTAAATCTGAGTTTGAGGTTGTATTCTCTTCTGTTAGATCTGTTTTCTGTGACTGTTCTATATTCCTTTCTTCTTTTCTGTTTCTATAGCCAGGCTACCACGAGCCTGTGCCTAATCTCATAAGAGATGAACGTATGAACGCAAGTTTTGGGATGAATGATGAGAAATTTGACAAAACCAAATTGAATGTATGACTTTAGGTCTGAGGCATAAAATATATTGGACATATGACTTGGGATTGGATGCATAAATTTGACTATGAACATATAATTTATGCATGTTGTATGCATAGTTATGTTGTAATTTAGACCTGTAATTAATTAGAAAAAAAATAGCATATGTTATAAACTAGTTTTAGACCTACGCATATTTTGTGATAAAAGAAGAAGAGGAACCACTGTAAAGATTACATATGATTTGAGACTTTGGACAAAATGCATATAAAAAGGCAAGATCTGATTTTTAGAAGATATGGTTTAAAGATTTATATTATTGGGGATAGTTTGCATAATAATTCATGACATGAAAAGAAGGAAGATATGGAAACTTAAGATTTACATTAATTAGGATATCTAGTATTGTAATTACACCTAAATAGGGATTTTTGGATATATGGCATGCATTGGAATTAATGGTTATATTTGGTATAATTTATATGTGAATCTGCTGTAAAATGCTAGTTTAACAAAAATTGGAACATATGTTATAGGGTAAATTATGTCCATATTCTGCGCTATGTAAAGGTATGCAAACATGGAAGTATATGATCATATTGTGAATCATGACATTATTTAGGCATATGAACTTAGGCCTAATTTATGTTTAGGCAAGGCATGTAAATAGAACCTTTAGAAATATTAAATTTGCAAAATCTGCTAATTTGCCAAGTTGCCTAAACTGCTAGTTTTGTTATATTGCCTAGACTGCTAATTAGATTGAAATGCCTAATCTGTTAAATTTGTCGGTTGAAATGCCTAACCTGTTATATGCCAAAATCTGCTAAGTTGCTAAATCTGTTAAATCCGTTAAGTCATATAAAATCTGTTATCTGATATGTTGATATAATCATCCTGTTATTGATATAATCTGAATTGGCATACTTATTGGGCGTGCGCATAAACGGTAAATTATTAATTAATTGGCCGCAAAGATAAACATGGCTAACTCGAGGTTAGAATGAGTTTGCGGCGTAAATCTGCCTGGAACCGCCCGGCACATCCAGTGGCCGCAAACAATAGGTTCTAATGTGAGAAGTTAGTCATAACATGCGTAAGACACGAGGTTAGGTCTGGCTTGTGGCAGAAGTCTGCCCGGAACCGCCCGGCATATCCAGCGGCCACAAGCTACCGACCTAATGTGAGAGGTCTGTGCATTAATAATTAATTAATGCAAATCTAAGATAAGAATGACGTCTAAAACGTATTGGGGAAAAATAGGGTTAAACCAAAGGGATTAATAAATGTAGTAAAACCCGTCCATGAATCTGTAGGCCCAATACAAAGTTCGACAAATCTGAAAAATCTGTACATCTGACCTGTTAGTCTGAAAACTTGTTAACTTAATTTGTGAATTAGTAAATCTGAACTCTGTATGTCTGAACTTGTAAACAAGTTAATCTGAAATCTGTTAGTCTGGGGACACAAGGTTAGGAGGGGAATTACTTGTGTCATCTGTTGTTTGGGACCCATATTAGTCAGTAACCCTTTCTGGTATCAAAACTTTGACCCAACAGTAGGTAGGGTCCGGGCACGCTTACTGAACTAATTATAAGTGGTTCATTCTGATAATGGCGAGGGGTGTTGATGGTGCGTTCCAACCGGGTCATGTGCGTGCATGGATCCCGGTCTGCCTCTGAGGATGTAAGACGCCGTGACATCTGTAAATAGGTCTGTGCCAATTGGTTGTCACTTTAGGGAGTGATACACCCTACTGTGGGGCCGACACAGGATATTTATGTATTAGGGAGCCGATCGCTTGGGGTAGGGTTTTAGGGTACGCTTAGTTCTGTCTGTTTCTGTTGGTACCGTCTGTTTCTGTTGGGTGGTAACACCTGTCTGTTTCTGTGTGGTACCGTCTGTTCGGGTGGTAAAGGCCCATTACTAGTGTACACCTAATTCCACATTCTGTCTCCATAGGGATAAATCTGTTTCTTCTTCTGTCTGTTTCTGATCGGGTAGTAAAGGCCCATTATTAGCATTCTGTTTCTGTTAAAAGTATTTTGTACCCGTTCATGCTTCAATTTAGACATTAGGGTGACACCTAATTCTGCTATACTAGTATTAGTGCAGAGAAGTGTAAAACAATAGTTTATATCATTCTGTTTTTCTGTTATATCTGCTACACCTGTTATAGTTATCTCACATCCAGTTTTATGTTCATATCATATTATTATTATCTGTTCATATGCTGAAAGTCACTGGACTTGCCAGACTTTTTGTCTGACCCTTGTTGTTTCGCCTCCTTTCTTCCGTTCCCCCCCCCCCCCCAGGTTATCCAAGGAGGGAAATACTTTAGCTTGATCCGGATTTCTCTTTGCTTGAAGTGCTTAAAGTATGGCTTGGCTCTGTATGGCTTCCGTTCCATGGGGATTATGATTTTAAACTATGCATTTTGAAGGCTTTTGTACAAGACTGATATTTTGTACTTGAATTCTGAAATTGAAAGGATGTAACCATATTAATTTTCTGTTTCCGCTGTAATAAAGTTAAAAAATTTCAAGTACTGTTTTTATCTGTCTTGTAAGTTTCTGTTCTGTTTAATAAAATGCTCCACCAAAGTTAAGGCATTCCCTTTGTGAGTGACCTTAACGGAGGTGGGGTGTTACACTTGGTATCAGAGCTGAAGGTTACCAAATTGGGTAAAGTTTTTGAAAACTATTTTCAAAAAGGTTTTGGAAAGGAAGTATTTTCAAAAATAAAGCTTATTTTGAAAAACATGATCCCCAAGAGCCATATATCTTTCTTTCAGTCCTTTTTGTATTGAACCTTTCCTTTTTCGTTCCAGCATGCCTGAAGCATCTGAGATACCAGAGGGTGTTCATGTACCCGGTTGGTTTCGTCAATATCTTGAGGCTAGGACCGCCGCTGCAGGTCCAGCAAATGATCCCCCTCCTCCACCCCCTCCTCGTGCTATTGCTTTCTCAAAAATCTGTAGAGATTTTAGGGCCATGGGTGGGAAGGATTTCAAAGGAACTGAATCATTCGTAGAAGCAAGGAATTGGCTCAAAGAAACTGAGGATCTATTCGTTATCTTCGAGGTGGACGATAGGCAGAAGGTACAGTTGGCAGTATGGCTGCTCAAAGACGAAGCTTCCTACTGGTGGGAAGTCACTAACGCCGAGAGACCAATTGAGACTTGGATGGATTTCAGAACAAGGTTTGAGACAAAATTCCTCTCGCAAGCTGAACGAAGTTTACAATTGGAAAAGTTCTTGTCTCTTAAGCAAGGAAGTATGACGGTCAAGGAATACGTCAACCAGTTCAACCAACTAGCAAGATTCGGATTGGATTTAGTTAACACTCAGCATAAAAAGGCTCTCCGCTTTGTTAAAGGATTGAATGAGCCACTGCACAGCCTAGCCATGACCCATGTACCCATGGGAGCAACTTACGAGAAATTGGTGGATATGGCACTACTGCACGAGGAAGACAAGGGCCCGAAAGAGACAAAGAAGGAAGAAACACAGAATAAGAAGGCGGGGCCCAAAAAGGAAACACAAAAGAAGGATGAGAAGTCTGAAGATAAGAAGGGGGAAAAGTGCTTTACTTGTGGGAGCTCAACTCATCTGAACAAGGATTGCAGAAAAAGGAAGGGCGCTTGCTTCAACTGTGGGGAGATGGGACACTTCACTAGGGACTGCCCAAAGAGACGAGGACAAGGAGGGCAGGCAAACACTCTTGAGGCTAGTGGCTAGGATAGAAATAGGAAAATTTCTATAGTAGGTTTAATTTATTTATCTGATTATGAAGTCAAGACTTTTTCTCTGATTCTGGTATTTTGATTTTGTAATCGATACTCTGCACTTTAATACTAGTATTATTTCTGAATTCCGCTGTAGACTCAGACCCATAAGGGTTATGGATCATCTGTTTGAGACTGGGGTTTGAGGGATATCTGTGTTAGGCGTCAAGTATGACGCATACATTCTGAGTTTTCGTGGGGTGTCAATTTGATATTGGTTTCGGTCTTTGGGGCCGATACTTAGGACCCATGTCTAATGGGAACCAAATTTTCGTTCTATCTGTACTCGCTTCCATCATTCGACTGTATCCTATCGATCGAATATTTGAACTTTAGGTAGAAACTAATGGGTGTAAACATGTGTTTGAGACATGTTATGTATGATGGTTGCAAGTGGATGCAAGTGGTTGCTAGTGGTTGCCCGTGGATGCATATACACACACTAGGCACTAGATCGGCTCGAAAACACTCTCATACTACATATGGATGGGTGAGCATTTTTCAATTCTTGTGGATGCAAATTGGTTGATTCAGCACATGGATGTTGCATTTGAGTGAATGGTTGTGCACATATATAGTAATAATGTATATCATCAGAATTCTATTGCATACATGTTGGACTCATGGCACTGACATAATTCGCATTAAGGAGGTCAACTGAATCAGTAGACCGCCTGATCTTTGCATTAGGTAAGGAACATATACACACACCTTTGCATATGTTCATACAACATTAAAAGTTTTCTAAGGACAATGGATGCTTGTGGATGATGGTTGAGTAGATGGGTGATTGGATGATAGGACACATTCTTCTTAACTTGAAGATTTCGGGGACGAAATCCTTTTAAGTGGGGGAGAATGTAACACCCCGAAAATTCTATAACTGTGAAATTAACAAATTAAAGTATAATTAATATCAAATCAAAGAACTAAGGGAAACGGGATACGCCATTGCGTTCGTCTCGGAAAAATACGCGAAATAGAGTCCGAGTTTTCGAAAAACGGAGTCCGTATGAAGAAGATATGGCCTTCGGAAGTTTCTGAATTAAATTTAAATTTCAAACAGAATAAAACAGTTTAAAAAATTAAAAGTGGGGCCCAATGGGCCAGGGCGGAAGAACACCCGCCTCACGCACCCAGGTCGACTGGGCTGTCGACCTGGTCTAACCAGGTCGACAGGCCTGTCGACAGGGCTGTCGACAGGGGTGTCGACCTGGTCCAGACCAGGTCGAACCCAGTCTAACCCGGCTGGCCTATTCTCTGTTGGTCGATTTTCTGTGGTCTGCTTTGTCATTAGGGCTAGGTGGCAAGCTCTAATTGGTCTCTCCTTAGGATGAATGGCTACGATCAATCCAAGCAACATCAATGGTTCTAATCAGTTCATTACCCCTATAAAAAGGACCCTAGACTCTACCTAGGTTTCTTGTACAATTCTCTAGCCTCCATTCCTCTCTTCTTCTAATAAAAAAATAAAAATGGCGTCTCTGCTCTGCTGGAATTAAAACTAGAAGATAATCAACATCAGCCTAAGCAACTCAATTCAAACTAGAGATTAAAATTTCTGCAAAGATTCGACAACAAGTTCTTTCTTTAATCCAATCAAGGCAAGTACAGTTATTCTCCGCTATAAACGTTAATTATAATTTTGATATGCATTTAAATCTGAGTTTGAGGTTGTATTCTCTTCTGTTAGATCTGTTTTCTGTGACTGTTCTATATTCCTTTCTTCTTTTCTGTTTCTATAGCCAGGCTACCACGAGCCTGTGCCTAATCTCATAAGAGATGAACGTATGAACGCAAGTTTTGGGATGAATGATGAGAAATTTGACAAAACCAAATTGAATGTATGACTTTAGGTCTGAGGCATAAAATATATTGGACATATGACTTGGGATTGGATGCATAAATTTGACTATGAACATATAATTTATGCATGTTGTATGCATAGTTATGTTGTAATTTAGACCTGTAATTAATGAGAAAAAAAAATAGCATATGTTATAAACTAGTTTTAGACCTACGCATATTTTGTGATAAAAGAAGAAGAGGAACCACTGTAAAGATTACATATGATTTGAGACTTTGGACAAAATGCATATAAAAAGGCAAGATCTGATTTTTAGAAGATATGGTTTAAAGATTTATATTATTGGGGATAGTTTATATAATAATTCATGACATGAAAAGAAGGAAGATATGGAAACTTAAGATTTACATTAATTAGGATATCTAGTATTGTAATTACACCTAAATAGGGATTTTTGGATATATGGCATGCATTGGAATTAATGGTTATATTTGGTATAATTTATATGTGAATCTGCTGTAAAATGCTAGTTTAACAAAAATTGGAACATATGTTATAGGGTAAATTATGTCCATATTCTGCGCTATGTAAAGGTATGCAAACATGGAAGTATATGATCATATTGTGAATCATGACATTATTTAGGCATATGAACTTAGGCCTAATTTATGTTTAGGCAAGGCATGTAAATAGAACCTTTAGAAATATTAAATTTGCTAAATCTGCTAATTTGCCAAGTTGCCTAAACTGCTAGTTTTGTTATATTGCCTAGACTGCTAATTAGATTGAAATGCCTAATCTGTTAAATTTGTCGGTTGAAATGCCTAACCTGTTATATGCCAAAATCTGCTAAGTTGCTAAATCTGTTAAATCCGTTAAGTCATATAAAATCTGTAATCTGCTATGTTGATATAATCATCCTGTTATTGATATAATCTGAATTGGCATATTTATTGGGCGTGCGCATAAACGGTAAATTATTAATTAATTGGCCGCAAAGATAAACATGGCTAACTCGAGGTTAGAATGAGTTTGCGGCGTAAATCTGCCTGGAACCGCCCGGCACATCCAGTGGCCGCAAACAATAGGTTCTAATGTGAGAAGTTAGTCATAACATGCGTAAGACACGAGGTTAGGTCTGGCTTGTGGCAGAAGTCTGCCCGGAACCGCCCGGCATATCCAGCGGCCACAAGCTACCGACCTAATGTGAGAGGTCTGTGCATTAATAATTAATTAATGCAAATCTAAGATAAGAATGACGTCTAAAACGTATTGGGGAAAAATAGGGTTAAACCAAAGGGATTAATAAATGTAGTAAAACCCGTCCATGAATCTGTAGGCCCAATACAAAGTTAGACAAATCTGAAAAATCTGTACATCTGACCTGTTAGTCTGAAAACTTGTTAACTTAATTTGTGAATTAGTAAATCTGAACTCTGTATGTCTGAACTTGTAAACAAGTTAATCTGAAATCTGTTAGTCTGGGGACACAAGGTTAGGAGGGGAATTACTTGTGTCATATGTTATTTGGGACCCATATTAGTCAGTAACCCTTTCTGGTATCAAAACTTTGACCTAACAGTAGGTAGGGTCCGGGCACGCTTACTGAACTAATTATAAGTGGTTCATTCTGATAATGGCGAGGGGTGTTGATGGTGTGTTCCAACCGGGTCATGTGCGTGCATGGACCCCGGTCTGCCTCTGAGGATGTAAGACGCCGTGACATCTGTAAATAGGTCTGTGCCAATTGGTTGTCACTTTAGGGAGTGATACACCCTACTGTGGGGCCGACACAGGATATTTATGTATTAGGGAGCCGATCGCTTGGGGTAGGGTTTTAGGGTACGCTTAGTTCTGTCTGTTTCTGTTGGTACCGTCTGTTTCTGTTGGGTGGTAACACCTGTCTGTTTCTGTGTGGTACCGTCTGTTCGGGTGGTAAAGGCCCATTACTAGTGTACACCTAATTCCACATTCTGTCTCCATAGGGATAAATCTGTTTCTTCTTCTGTCTGTTTCTGATCGGGTAGTAAAGGCCCATTATTAGCATTCTGTTTCTGTTAAAAGTATTCTGTACCCGTTCCTGCTTCAATTTAGACATTAGGGTGACACCTAATTCTGCTATACTAGTATTAGTGCAGAGAAGTGTAAAACAATAGTTTATATCATTCTGTTTTTCTGTTATATCTGCTACACCTGTTATAGTTATCTCACATCCAGTTTTATGTTCATATCATATTATTATTATCTGTTCATATGCTGAAAGTCACTGGACTTGCCAGACTTTTTGTCTGACCCTTGTTGTTTCGCCTCCTTTCTTCCGTTCCCCCCCCCCCAGGTTATCCAAGGAGGGAAATACTTTAGCTTGATCCGGATTTCTCTTTGCTTGAAGTGCTTAAAGTATGGCTTGGCTCTGTATGGCTTCCGTTCCATGGGGATTATGATTTTAAACTATGCATTTTGAAGGCTTTTGTACAAGACTGATATTTTGTACTTGAATTCTGAAATTGAAAGGATGTAACCATATTAATTTTCTGTTTCCGCTGTAATAAAGTTAAAATTTTTCAAGTACTGTTTTTATCTGTCTTGTAAGTTTCTGTTCTGTTTACTAAAATGCTCCACCAAAGTTAAGGCATTCCCTTTGTGAGTGACCTTAACGGAGGTAGGGTGTTACACTTTGCTTTCACTATTTATTGTCCACTACAACAAAATGGTTATTTATGTGCATATAGAATGGGTAATGTCAAAGGCCATTCGTTCATAGATGAGAATATATTTCAACATCGACAACAAAGCAGTAAATCAACATTCAGCCAAACAAACAAAGAAACATATTAGATAAATAAATATTGATTCAATAACATATATTTATATGATATGATATGATATGATAATATTGTAAACCAAAAGTGTGAGAGTTGACTCGCCATCCGTTCCAATTCGACGATTTCACGTCGATTTATATAATCCCAAACAGGCATTTGAAATTATATAAAAATCCTAATAGATTCAAATCTCTCCAAACTAACTCGTACGCGTAGTGTTCGCGAATACGAACCCAACGCATTTTGTTTCGCACGAATCTGACCTCGTATGAAAGAGAAACGCATGTTACAAGATTTCACAACGATTTAAAATAATTAATTTTAACTCTAGTCACTTAATTATCCTTAACCATCTCATTATCTTAAGCATTTTTTTTTTCTCCTTTTCGCTTATCACCCGACGCTCAAACCTCCCACTGTCGCACCGTCTCAACACTCATTCTCTCTCCCTGCTCAACCATTGGACGAACAGAAACCAGCAACATCCTTCACATCGCGAGCTTCTCCATCTTCTCACCACGATGTCGAGCTCGACATCAAGACCGAGATCGCGATATGGAGTTTTCGCTCCCTTGGTATGACATTGACGCTTGACCCAAATGGTCAGTGGACCCTCGTATAACTCGCCCATTGATGCATTACTACACCACAAAACCAATGCTACTAGCTACAACACCTAACTTTCCTCGTATCAACGCCAAGATTGAACCCTACTTTTCAAGCCAATACCAACTTCGATAAAACCCATATCGTACAAAAGGGGAAATGCATGGAAATTAAGATCTTGCCTTTACTAACTCAAAGAATTAAGTTTTGCAATTTTTAGTAGAGCGATTTGATATTGATTTTTAAAGAGGAGGTTTCATACTTTTTTTTAATATTTTAGCTTACTAGAATAAAAAATAAGGAATAGAAAAGTGAGGTTAGAAAATTGTGTTGGTGTTTTGAATAAGCTAGGGTGTTATTTTATTTTAAAATCAATTTTATTTTCTTAGCTTCCAATCTAAGTTATCCAAAATTTCCAGCTTAACCAAGATTTTCAAGTTGCCATCTTGTCCATCTCAAATCTATCCAAGCACCATCAATGAAATTTAAATTTTGAAATTGATTTGATTTTAAAATAATTTTAAAATCTAATTATATATTATTTTAATTTCAGATCGTTTATCGATACGGGTTTATACCGTGCACGATCACACAACAACTCCGATGGATACAAAATTGAAATCTTATAATAATTTTCCACTCCGGACCCGTTGAAACTGGTTTCTTCGAATTCTGAGATCGTTTGAAAATTGGTTATTTTCTATATTGAAATATTATTTTAAAATACGATCTATATTTCAATTCTAATCCAAACTTTTTAAGATTATCAATGGATTTACAAACTTTATTTAAAATCAATATTGATTAACCAAATGATGATAAATAAAATTATCGAATTAGTATTAGTTAATACATATCACGAATTCTAACACTTCAAATTTCAAACATTAAAATTTATCGATAATAATTACTTATTATCGTTCATAACCAATTATGATTATCCAAGACTTCAAAATAACTTAAATTGATTTTAAACTCAAGGGTTTCAAATTTAAGTTGAATCGACAATCCAAATCTCAATTTAAAATATAATCCAAATCAGTAAATCTTAAAATTAATCATTTTGAATATTTAAATAATTAAATATTGCGGTTATAAAAATCTGGATTGTTACACTTTCCTTTCTACACAAATCCTTTTGGTTGTTCCATGAATCCCTCTTCCCACAAAACACCATTTAGAAAAGCATTATTTACATCCACCTGTTTGATGGTCCCTTGTATAAGGCAGTGGTTAAGATTATTCTTATTGAAGTGGGTTTCAAAACACGTGATAAGGTTTCAGTAAAATCAAAACCCATTTGTTGTGAGTTCCCCTTTGTCGCAAGCCTTGCATTTTACTTTAAGATTAAGCTATCAACATTCCTTTTTTAATCCAAATGTGCATTTGTAGCTAATTATATTTTTATGATCTGGAGGAGTGACTAAAGTCCATGTGTTATTTTTTTATCAGAGCCATGTACTCCTCATTCATGGTAGTTTTCTATTTGTATGATTGAGTGGCTTCTTGATAAGATGATGGCTCTTATAATTCCATTGTGGTGTTGTATATTTTTGGTTTGAATATGCCAAAATTTTCTCTTGTCTTCATGTGATGCTTATTTGCTTTGTCTCTAATAGCAGTGTTTTGATCAGTACCACATATTGCATTATTTTTGTGCTCTGACTTTCTTGATTCTCATTATTAGCTTGCTATTGTTAAGTGGTGCAGTCTCTGTTGGTTGGTGGACTTTGTTGCTACTGACCTAGTCCATCCATGGGCATGGCGAGTTTAGAGCCTTTGTCAATGCTAACCTGCCTATGCTAAGCTGGCATGACTATTCCTACGTTATCAGGTATGACTAATGGATGTTGTCTTGGATTTCGAACTTTGTTTGTAGTTTTAATCTTCTATTTGCTAAAAGGAAACACTTCCTTATTGAACACAACATGCCTGGATAAACA